>JAWPHD010019980.1:0-33521 GCA_037043455.1 Cyrtodaria siliqua | reverse complement strand
CTTCGCTAAAATTGATTTTTTTCATATAAATAAATTAATTTTGTACCCAGATACCGTTTTTTTTCAACACTATTTTCCTATATTATGGAGAACAAAGCAAGTTTGAAAATACTGGCCTAAAAATATGTAACCAAAAAATTAAACTTAGCTAGATTTCAGCTATAAATGTGTGTGGTGGGCAGTGATTACTTGTAACAGAAAGGGAAGTAAACCACTGCGGGGAGTTTGATGTGAAGCAGTGTTTACAACGGTTCATATTTGTGTTCTAGAAAGTAAAATTGTGTGACTACGTTAGTTTTTTCCACGGAACACAAACATACCGTGCATGGTTTTACAATGCCGCGAAAAACCACATGAATACTCTCTGATTCGTATAAAAAAAGAAATACTGTGCACATTAATTGGCGCAAAGATAATTGGAATGTTCAGTACTGTTTTTTTCATTTTCTTTGTTTTTTGGTGAATGTTGAACGAATTTTAAAATGTTTGTTTTTGAGGACGGTCTCTTATCATTTAAACATTTCAGAAAGTGAAGTGGGGAGCGTGGCGGGACTTTTAAGATTTAAATATATAAGATTCACTCAAAACACCATGTCATGGAAAGTCCGCTTACTTTGCTCTGTATTACATGAAAACGCGTATGAAAAAGTAAGACTTTCAGCTGGTAATCAACACCAAAGTCCACGAACCACATGTTTCCCCTCACCATGAATACTCGTATATCAGTGTTTTGAGTGTATTTTCATGCCTCGCCGCGAAAGTGGATCGGGAATAGGGTTAGACACTTGTCCATTTCGAGACACTGGAGGCAGTAGGAGCTGTACACACGCCATACATGTTTGCATCTTTATGAAGGGCGGTAGTGTGCTAGACATTATGAATTGACCTTGACCTACTTTTAGCACTGTTTATTTTTATTGAAGTTTTATGTTATGTGACAGACGTCACGGTGGGTATGTATCCTATGGACTAGCCATTTTCCAGTTTGAAATCAGTTATTCTTAAATCGAAGGAAGGAGGAAGAATACATGTATATAAGATAGAGAACAACTTACTGTGCCATCCACGGCTGTTCCCGCCCACCACCAATGTCCGAATACGTTTACTGTCGAGGCCGCATATTGTCATAGAAACCAGCATGAAGGTCACGCATGGACGCATTTTGTGACTACTGCAAAGGAAACATAATTACACATGATTTAAAGTCACGTCATTACAAATTAAAACCAAAGAAGTCTAAGTTCTTGTATTCTTCAAAATAGCAAATAATGTTGGGCATTTGATGATCTTGAATCGCGATCTTTCCAAACCATATTTATATATACACTGAAAAAGTTTTGGACCATGGCAGTGTTCGAACCCATACAATGATCTCTGAACCATGACATTCGACCCATAACCCTTATTATCCTCAGTTGATAATTCACAATAGATCAACAATCAGACAATAATTATCGGTTTACAATGAAAGTTTGCGAAAAATAATAATCTTTTTATTGGTTACTCAAATGTGTCCGTAACTGTTACTTTGGTATGGACTTTGCAACATTTTTACAGACCCTTTGTGTGTCGCGGATATTTTTTTAAAAAATCAATCTTGTTTGGAATTTAAAGTTTCTGGTACCAAATCAACCGGGTAGGGTAGACCTCTGGTTACTAAAAAAAGATACTTAAATTCTATCCACTAGTTAATTTTTAAATGACTTTATATACACTGGTCCAAAACTTTTTTACCGAGTATAGTATATCGAGCGTATATTGTTTTTGTTAGTAAGTAGTTCCATGCCGTAACTAATTCGCCTTTATTCTGATACTTCCCAATCGTTTACCTTATCTCGGCCGTGATACTATTGTATATCTTTGTGATTCGAATTAGCAAAACGCCAATTGTGTCCGACTGTAAAATCGTTAAGCATTGCCAAGGACTTAGGGTGTCAGACCAGTCCGGCATCGTTACTCTCGAAAGCAGTGCTTCAAAAATAATCCTAACATGGAACACATCAAAAGCAATTCACGTCTGGATGGCATTGTTTGGCATGAAAATGAAGGCCATACTAGATGGTAACCTTTGTTTTAAGAGTCATGGGCAGATAAATAGAATACTGGAGTTATTGCCCTTTACTGTAATAACAGACATCTACTGCGGGGCGTACTAATTCTCTGAATTGGCATTGTTATATTTTATATTTAAAATGTTCATGCCCGTCGTTACGGTATCATGTTTAAAATTCAATAAAAGGTGTATATCACAGACTCGCTTTGTGTCTTTGATCTTTATAAGTTAAAATAGACACACGACAATATTAAAGTAATTATCAATACTTAAAATTAGCGTCCCGATTTATTAAGACCCTAGTCATTCTCATTTGAATAAAATACATAAAATAAAAAGTTTGAATTTTCAGTTTTTTCTTCTTATTCTACCAAAGAGTTACAGATATTATTGAATGCAATATAATCACCACTTAATAATATGCAAAACAATTAACTTTATTTCTGCCTTTATAATTAATATTAATGACTGAAAAAATGCAAGTTATGTGAAAAACGAACGGGACGTCGAGATTTTTAAAAAAAAAATTCAAGATTGCCATATGTCCCTTTCAAACACAGTGAATCCTAATGTATTTAGTGGAAGTAGTTAGGACATTTAATTGTGTACACGATCGGTTTAGTCCTGAATAAAACAACATATAAATGCGTATATGTCATATATTATGCACCAGATTAAGCCACCTCTGGTGGCTGTCTTGCACACAAAACAAAGCATTAATTCGGTAAAACAATAATTTCGCGCACCCATCGGGCCTGTGACATTAATTTAGCGCGCCCACCGGGCCTGTGAAATTATTTTGTTTACAATTCAACCCCAATTTTTTTTTTATATAATACACGATAAATAACCTTTTAAAAACGATGTTATATATTTAAGTAAAGGCTAAATCACCTTTAAGCAAAATAAACTAAGAAATAATGGAGATCTTACCTTCAAGTAGCAAATTCAAGATATAAAAAACTGCAACACTCAAATTTAACTGAATGAATACTCGTAAAGATTATGTGGAGTGGAGATTATATACCTTTCAATCCTTTGAAGTTTCTACATCTGTCAAACCTGATTGGTACAAGACATCAACCAATCGATCGTTTTGATAAAGACGCGGATGTTGACGGGGTAGATTTTCACGCGTTGTAAAGGTGTGAAAGTCACGACGAAACGTTAAAGGGACACATGGCAATCTTGAAGCCTTTATCATGCGTTACAGTTAGCCTCTCGATTTATTAATCCAGTATTATTTTGACTTTAAATCTGCTTGAATATATTTAAATACAGTTTTGGGTTTTCAACTTTTTTTCGTTATTCTACCATAGATTTGAATATATTATTGGTGAAATGTAATCAACAGTTAGTAATATGCTAAAAAAAATTGATTTTTACTTTTCTTATTAATTAATATTAATGATAAAACAAATGCATTTATGTTGAAAAACTAACGGGACAACCCAATTAAAAAAAAAATCAAGATTGCCATGTGTCCCTTTAATATCCCATCAGTGAGATGGTATGGGCAGAAAGACAGTTTATTTGATCTTGATTTTCCATTCTATCGCATTAATTGCTTTACATTTTCACCATCAGACAAAAACAAGGTTACACATATATTCCGACATGTTAACATCATGTGGAAAAGTAACAGTAATCTATGTTTTTATGACGGGTTAATCTGAACTTAATGCATCTGAATAAAGGTTAAGGTGTGTGTGGTGACGGTGTGGGGTGGGATGTGTCGGGTGACGGTGTGGGGTGGGATGTGTGAGGTGAGTCTAGATAATAGGCATATATATTCAGGCTGTTATAATAACGCTCATTACAAAAATATTCTATAAGTAAATGGTCTGATCATCGTCAGAAAAGAAAGATCCTTTTGGTATGGTAATATCTACAGATGACTTCTGTTCTGAAATAGACTATAAAAGTCTCTTTACAACAATGGTATAAACAATGTCCCCTCCCCAGCTCCCAGCTCCAAGCTCCCCCACCCCAACACCCCTATACATGCTTCCAGAATTTCCCAAATCACGATAGTATACATATACGTACCATGCTTTCCTTAGAATGCATATAATCATGTAAACAAATTATCTACCACAACGAAAAACATCTGAATACTGTTGATATAGTAAATGTATAAAAGTAAAAACAAGATATTACAGCATAATAAAGGGCGCCATGTAGTAGTAGAGAGATCTGTAGAGAGATCTCTACGTGTACTGATGTGGAAATGTATTCAAAACATAGTCTATCTCTTGACAAAGACGGAACCTTGTTTTGTTGTTATTGAACAAATTGGAATGCATTCAAATACTGAGTTGAATACTCAGCAGAAATGGATGAAAATGTATGAAAGTTATACAGAAATACAACGAAAAAAGTATAGAAAAACGTATAATTGGGGTAGGGATGACTTAAACAAATAGACATTTACAAGTGTTTTCGTTATTTAAGTAATAAAAGAGGGAATCGGGGTTCTTACTTAAAATACAAATTTTGTACATTTGTCCTATGTTTGATGAACTGATTTGGAGCCATATCATTGTTGTTGTTCTTTTATATAAAAAACTTAGTGTGTGAGAATAAGTCATACAAATCTATACTAATACAGTTAATTGCTAGCAGTTGGTTTTGTAAGCAATTTGTTTTGTCTAAAACTCAGCAGATTCGCAATTCATCAACTGTGGAGAATGTTCTACTAAACGTGATAATTTCATGAATTTCCAGTAATTCCACATTACACACGCATTTAATAAAACATTTTACGTTTAACTTCTAAATAAATTGCAAAGCTCTGAAGAATGATATGTTCGTCTGATTCGTAATATTGAAACATATCGGCTTATACGTACACACATATAATTATAACAGTTTAACTTACACCATTGCCCTCAAAACATTGGTTACACTTAGTCAACAATACTCTTAATCCACTCGGGAGAATTTTATTCGAGCAGGATATAGCGTTTTACAAATGTAAACTGGCCTTTACTTTGTAGTTTACCTTAAATTTTCACTTGTGAACTCGTTGAACCCATTCGCATAATTTACATTTTCATATCTCCCAAAAGGTGTCAGATTCAAGAGCACAACTGCGCACAATGAAAAAAATGTTTACAATGTTTGGGATACATTAACAGAAACAGTGAATATGACAGACAATAATATCAGTGGATGCATAAGAGCTGTCAGGTGCACATGCTGAAGACCTGTGTTAAAGTTTGAAGGCAATCCGTAAACAATATGTAGAAGTGCAGGTGTCAAGTGTTGTCAATGAATTTAGAAAATGAATAGAAAAACTAGGTAAAAAACACAAAAGTATACCAAGTTTGGAAGCAATCCGTTAAGAACTGTATGAGGAGCTCAGGCGACAATTTTAGTAATTTGTAGGCAATGAGCATAGAAAAACCTAAGTAAAAAAACTTTGCGTAAGAATGTAGGATCAAAATCATATTGCTTTGTTTACAAAAATCTGAAATAATTATAGGAGTTCAGGCGACAAGTATGACACGTATTCTCATTAACCTATACAAATTCCAAGTTAAAAAACCCCTCATATCTCGTCTAGAATTTGTTGGATCAAAATCGTGTTGCCAAGTGCACAACTGCCCATCATGCTGAAGAAGTATACACACACTGAACAATGGAGCCAATCCCTTAAAAACTGTTGGAGAAGCTGCCGGCACAAAATGTTCTATTTTATACAATTAACGCATAGAAACTCTAAGTAAGAAAAGGCCAATAACGATGCTAAAACTTGCTGGAACAAAATCAAGTTGCCAGGTGAACATCAGCACATCATTCTGAAGAAGTCTCACACATTGAATCAATCCCCTGAAAACTAGGAGGAGTTGTGACAACAAAAATACCATTTGATATAATTCATGCTTAGATAATCTAAGACGAAAAAGGCTATTAACTCTGTTAAAAATTCTATTGCCAGGTGCTGATCTGTGCATCCGACTAATCAAGTATACCAAGTTTTAAAGCAATTCATTGAAAACTGTAGGAGAAATTGCTTGGAAAAAAGTCCCTATTGAATGAATGAATGAATGAATGAATGAAAGTATTTATTTACAGAGGGTAACCCAATTAGTATAAACTAATCTTCCTTGGGGCCCTCTAAAGCAATATTTACATACATACAAATACATTATTATATAGCAATATAACAATCAGCATAACAAATTCAAAGTTAGCATTATTCATAAACATGATCAACATGATAACAATGTTACACAACAACATAATACATACATATGGCCTCAGAGGTTTAACTTACAGACTTACATATGGCCATATTTACAATTTTAGCTTTATGACTGTTGATTCGAATTTATCCACTTAGTATAATTTACTGTGAAACTTTTAATACTTTCGCTCTGTCTTATTTCATTTGGAATGTTATTCCATACTTTTACCCCAGAGTAAGACATACTCCCTTTAAAAAGTTCTATATTTGGTTTGGGTATTAAAAAATCCGATTTATTTGAAGAACGTAAATGATTTGGACGCCTGACATTGTAATTGAACATATTTTGAATATATGACGGGACTGCATTTTGCGATACCCTGTACATAAATTTGGCTTTATGAAGTGAAACCCTCTGTTCAATATTAAGAGAATTAATTATATTTAAAGCCTCGCTTAAAGTGGTATATTGTTCACCTAGAATGATACGACATGCTCTTCGTTGTAATCGCACTAAAACCTGGATATTTGATTGTTTTGTACTACCCCAAATGATACTACAATAGTCAAGATGTGGTTGGACATAGGCTTTGTTAAACATTATTCTATAATTAACAGGAATAAATACTTTAATTCTTGATAATAGCCACAAATTACTAGATATTTTCTTCCTAAGAAATTTTATATGCGTATCCCATTTAAGGTTTTCATTTATATATATGCCAAGAATTTTATCACCTGTTGTGATTTCCAGATTTAAGTCTTTATTTTTCAAATTTAGAGGTTGATTAACTAATCTTGTCCGTTTCTGGGGTGTCGTTATCAATATTACTTTTGTTTTTGAAGCATTTAATACCATACCATTGTTTAGACACCATGTACTGACGTTATTCAAAGCAGCTTGTAAATTCATTTCAACTTCTAATTTAGATTTATTTATGTCATATATTGTAGTATCATCTGCATACATATCAACGTTTGAAACATTATCCTGTACATACATAGGCAAGTCATTTATGAATAAAATAAATAAAAGAGGCCCTAGAATAGACTCTTGTCGTAATTTGCTTATCAGAGAGAACACCGTTTAAGTTCACCGCTTGAGTTCTATTTGTAAGATAAGACTTGAACCATTTAATAGTATTATCTCCACATTTGTAAATTTGTAATTTTTTAAATAGTATTTCGTGGGAACATAAATCGAATGCTTTAGAAAAATCTAACATAACAACGCCTACAAATTCTCCATCATTTAAAGCTGTTAACCATTTATCTATCATACATACTAATGCTGTTTCGCAGCTATGTTTTTTTCTAAACCCACTTTGGGATTTACATAATAATTTATAATGATTAAGGTAATTAACAAATGAATCATGCACATATTTTTCAATCAATTTTGAAAGAGTAGGTAAAATTGATATTGGCCTATAGTTATTTACATCATTTGATGAACCTTTTTTAAATAAAGGATTAACTTTTGCGCATTTCCATTCATCTGGGAAAACACCTTGTTTTATACTACAATTTATAACATACGTAAGACTATTTGATATAACATCGGCTGATAATTTTAAAAGTTTTGGCCCTATTTGGTCAAGTCCTGTAGCTTTGGATACATCTAAATTATTTAACATTTTACGCGTTTGGGATTCCGTAATCAGAGGAATGTGAAAATACATATGATCAGGAACTTTTGTTTTTACAAAATCATTTACTTTATCAAAATTTGAAGTTGGAATAGGTTCTTTTAAGTTAGCGGCTACGTTTACAAAAAAGTTATTAAAAGTATTTGCAATATCTTGGTTATCAGTAATATCTATTCCATCTTTATGAATGCTTTTTATTAAATTACAGTTGTTTGTCTTTTTTGTAGACGCACCATGTTCTTTAAATATTTTCCAAACTGTTTTAGGGTCTGATTTTCCTTCCTCAATTTTTCTTTCATAAGATTCTTTTTTAGAATTATCTATCAATGTACAAACTTTATTTCTTGAAACTCTGTAGTTATCCATATCATTTTTAGCCTTAAATTTATCACGTTCTTTAATTTCATCTAAAATATCAGGTGTAAACCAATCTGGTTGTTTTATGTGTTTAACTCTGTGAATTCTAATTGGGACGTGATTATCTACAACACTTGAAAAGTTAGACACCCAAGTGTGAAGTACTTCATTAGTATCAGTGTTGTTTAGATTACCCCAGGGGATGCTGATAAGATCTGATAAAAATGACTCCTCTGAAAATGACCTAAATGATCTGTATTTTATAAAATTATGTGAATTGATTTTTTCTTTATAATTTAACTTTCTTGTACATAGGATCGGATAATGATCGCTAATTCTTTTTTGGGCACGCTTACATTACATATATTTTGATCACAATTAGTATAAATGTGGTCTATTAAAGTTTTTGAAGTTGAACATTCACGCGTCGGCTGCTTAATTAACTGTTTTAATCCTAGTTATAAAATATAGCTAGACCATTTATCATTTATTTTGGAATTTAATAAATCTCGATTTATGAATTTATGCATAGAAAATCTAAAAATGAAAAAAAAATCCTATAGAAACTACATCAATCAAACGCAATGGCACCGTAGGTCCGCACTGCGCGACAACCCGAAATTTGAGCATATGTTAAATGTCAATGAAAAGGACAAAGGACAATACGCGACATAAAGAGTGGTAAAGACAGGGTTATCGAATTGGAACGGTCAGTAGGCAATACGGCCTACAGCTTAGATTAAAGTAGCTATCCCGCCAACAACAGACACATTTTGCAAAACATGTACACCGTTTCTAAGCCTACTGATGACGACGAAATATATATTTACACATTTTGAGACTACAAACTCAGCAGACACAATATTACCGGCTTTAACCAGCCAGGCCAAACCCCAAAACTGGAACGTCGAATTAAGAGTTACCAACCTTTACTTTTAATAGGTGTATGTATATTATTATTTGTTAGTATGTATGAAATCATTAGAAATCGAGAGATGAGTGCGAGGAATGCTGCTGTAGTATCCGAACTCGATAAAGGCCCATTATTTCGCTTAAAACGGTCGTATCAAAATGATTTACCAGTTCCAAATCTGCGCATCATGCTGATTAGATGAGTTGAGGGCAACAGTTCTCATTTGATACAGTTAATGCATAGACAATATAAGTCGAAAAAGGCTCATTACTTTTCTAAAAATGATCGTATCATTGGCTAATGTTAGAAATAAGGATAAGAGGTGTGCAATGACATTTATCAATTTGTAGAAACTATTATTTGTTCTGCGTCCAAAGTACCTATTGTTTTAAATTTAGTGATAATAATTTATGTGTGCCTGTAGCAATTGTTACAGCTTGATTTTGTTTTTTATCAACAGATATACATGGACTTGCCATGCGTTGTTTTAGTTGCTTTATCTGTATGGTCATCTTATATTAAAACACATTCCTGAGTAAGAACATGAGAATTTTTTAAAACATATCGTTAATTTGCCCTGCCTACAATATTTTCTCATATTGATTACATATCTAACTATAGCTACATATTGCGGTTATAATGGTATACCGGATTAATGCGGTACAGTAAGAGCCATTACTAGTCAAGTTAAGTGTAGTACATTTTATTTATTGTCGGCAGGATAGAAAAAAATAAACATAAGCTATGAATAAGCTTTTGAACCGACATGAATAACATAAGACTCAGGGGCGTAGCGTGGCCTGTTTTCAATATACTCCTAAAACGAGGTGCGAAGCTTAAATTGGTAATTTCCACCCTTATCCCGCTCGCCCCTCTTAGTTTTATTGCATTTTACAACTTTTTTGGCTTTTTGTATTTTTTTATTTTTATTTTTCCAAGTTTCTCCCGGGAGTAAGGAAGTATCCCACGCTAAGCCCTGTTTAAAGTATACACATAACATCAGCTATGGTGGGGAAGCATGGGGATTAAACCATGTACAGTAGCCACATATAACAGCACATTTAAAAACTAAATGGATGATTTCAAAGCAGGATTAATCACATATATAAAATTATAAGTACATGTAAATTAAGATATTGATCTTGAGTTAAGAATTCAGTAATGTGGTATAAGAGACACATTTTACTAATTTTATTATCAACTGAATTGTTTAATACAGATTTTTTTCGTCGCTGGACGGATTTATTTGAATTATAAATCAATTTACAGTCTCTCTGGGCGCTGTGCTATTCGGACGATGACACATCACAGGTCAATGACTCACACCTGGGATGGATTCAGAATACGTTCGTCCATGACTAAATATTAAATGGGCACGTTTATCGTTTGGTTAGTTCACACTATATTGTGCTCAAAGACTCTAAATCTACGGGCCTTTACGAGTTCTGCGAATTGTTATGTTTAAGCAAGTCTCGTGATGCATCCAGATCTGCGACGTTGTCAACTTGCAACCGTATATATAAATGCCTCACTCAATGCGATAATTAAACACAACGGTAAATCTTCATAATGTAATCTTTGCGATTATACTGCTTATTTGCAATCTGTTTCAACTTCAGTTATGTTATCCCTAATAGTTTTTTTAACGCTACAACTATTCCCGTGATG
Organism: Cyrtodaria siliqua; assembly: GCA_037043455.1. Lineage (NCBI taxonomy): Eukaryota > Metazoa > Mollusca > Bivalvia > Adapedonta > Hiatellidae > Cyrtodaria > Cyrtodaria siliqua. Next base: position 22,689 of record JAWPHD010019980.1, on the reverse strand, counting down.
GTATATTGTGTTTCATTTGAAAAACCTCCACCCTCAATATTTGTTAAATGAATTTCAGGAATTTATAATAACAGTAAAAGCATTGCCTGTCGAATTAACGTCTTTCGACTTTGACTTAAGGCAAACATAAGGAATTTTATATAAAGGTTTATTGAATGTTGAAACTATTGAATTAAAAATATACTACTCAAAGATTGTTAAGCACCAAAGATTCAATTCGACATTTTACGGTGGTTGGTTTTACCAACAGCATGAAACTCAACAATTAATTTTGTTTTAAGATTAATTTATGTGAAATTCAATATTTAATGGTCAAAAACCGATTAGAAAACAATTTTCCTGTGTATTTTTGCATGTCAAACTACAAAATACAGTTTCGTGTGGTATTTGGTGTGAAACTGCGGGAAATGTTTGGTGCTAAGCAAACTTGGAGTAGTAAAGTTACAAACGTCGAACAGGAAATGTAACGTTTACATAAGGCAGTTAACCAAAGTAGAGAGGAGCTTACAGGAGTGACTGTGTATTATTGATTTTAATAACGTGATTTTAAACGAGTTGGATAAAATGATAGGATACAAGGCTCTGTCTAGTATCCTATCTTTTTATCCAACAAGTTTATTTAAGTCTATAATACACAGTCACGAATGTAAGATTCTAGTTATCACATAACACACCTACGAAGTGATAGTTTCACTTTAAAGTGATAGTTTCACTTTAATGTTGTCAAACTGACAACCTTGTATTGGCGGCAATTTGTAAGAGAAATCCGGCGTCGTGTTGATGTTTTCATGACGTCAGCTACGTTACACGGCTGTAACGTTTTCGCACTACATATAATGCGACACCTTAAGGACTCACACCACTATTATCTCCCTTGAATACTCCTGCCCTACAGATGAGGGAGGTAGATAAAAAAAAACAAGTTCGCTTTTCTACATTTTACAGGATACATTGATTTATCGTTACCAGGTTCTAAATCTACAGCATTTTAGGAAGAGATCCCAGAAAAATGCATGTTGATATAAGATTTCTAGCTAATTCTGCCTCATTTTACACATCATGGGTCTAATCTCCACGGGGTTGTATTTTTGTCTAAATTTTGATAGGTGTCACGCAAACATGAAATTAAAAAAAGTTCAATCTGGTAAATATTCGTTAAAAGTTAATAGCATGCAGATATTGGATCAATGAAGAATTTAAGCATAAATACATGTTGCAAAATCTTTTTTATCTCTATGCCACGAACAAAAACATTACAATGGGACCCTATGGAAAATTAATTGTGGTGTGAGACGTTAAGAAAGAGCTGCAGAATGGGTATCTTTATTCGTTATTCTTAAGGCATTGCGCTTTAGAGCTGCAAAATGGCATTTTCATCCGTCATCTCTAAGGTATTGCGCTTTAGAGCTGCAGAACGAGTATCTTTCATCCTTTAATGCTAAGGCATTGCGCTTTAGAGTTGCAGAACAGGTATCTTTCATCATTCATCTCTAATGCCTTGCAATTTAGAGCTTCAGAATGGGAATTTCCATCATTCTTCTCTAAGCCCTTGCGCTTTAGAGCTGCAGAACGGGTACCTTACATCCTTCACCTCTAAGCATTGTTTGTGTATCCGTGAACGTGTCAGACATGTTAGGACACAGTTAACACGGTTATTCAGAAATCCCGTCTGTTTATGTATAGTTACTTCAAGTTATCTTCATATTGCAGGAATTAGCAGAAATTTTACTTGATACCATGTTTAACTAAAAAATAACTATATTTTCAAAACCAATACAGGTATAAGCATAATTTTAGCTTTATTTTACAGCTATTGGCTTGTAAAACAAACACACATATCAATGAAGACAGACTACTTTGAAAAAATGTCAAAATTAAAGAGAGAGACTGTTACTTTTCCTGGAAAATCAAAATGTTGACGGGTAACCCTTAGTTTGAGTTTATTATTTTCAGCATTTTTCTCAATAATCATTTCTTAAAGATCATTTTTATGCTATATTCAGATGTAGAGTTGCCTTTTCATGTATATTTGAAAGTTTCAGGCATAGCTGAGCACAAATGACCAGGAAAATGCAAAATCCTTATCACTACTGTAGTTTTTCAAAATATTAAAGGAGCTCGGCCTGAATTTCGACCAATACCCTAGGTCACTAAAACTTGAATAATTTGAAAAGCAATAAACATGGAATCAAACTTTTAGCACTTTTCAGCGTGTAATTGATTTGTATACATGTTCAATTATTATTGAGGTGATCATTAGAAAAAAAAATGACCTTAAGGACTCACACCACTATTATCTCCCTTGAATACTCCTGCCCTACAGATGAGGGAGGTAGATAAAAAAAACAAGTTCGCTTTTCTACATTTTACAGGATACATTGATTTATCGTTACCAGGTTCTAAATCTACAGCATTTTAGGAAGAGATCCCAGAAAAATGCATGTTGATATAAGATTTCTAGCTAATTCTGCCTCATTTTACACATCATGGGTCTAATCTCCACGGGGTTGTATTTTTGTCTAAATTTTGATAGGTGTCACGCAAACATGAAATTAAAAAAAGTTCAATCTGGTAAATATTCGTTAAAAGTTAATAGCATGCAGATATTGGATCAATGAAGAATTTAAGCATAAATACATGTTGCAAAATCTTTTTTATCTCTATGCCACGAACAAAAACATTACAATGGGACCCTATGGAAAATTAATTGTGGTGTGAGACGTTAAACTAAATTTAACGTTACTAATATGCATTTTATAAAGTAATATTTCAAATAAGGATAAATATTTAAAAGTATCGTATGATAAACCACAATCGGGATTAAATATTTTACTGTACACAAACACAGTGATTTCGTCCTCATTTGCGTCTGTAATACAATAATGTATTATGAGAAATGTCATGGCTTTATTACACTCCCAGAAGCCATGTTATGTGATAAATGCAGTAGTCAGCCATAAACGAAACACGCATTCAAAACAAGTAACAAGTATGTGGATAAGTAATAATCTAGCCGCAAGGTATGCCATACCACACACATAAATGGTTGACAACAGGAACGCCACATTGGAACGGTCAGTGGCGAAAAGGGCCCTGGGGTTTAAACCAGGTTCCACGGTGCACCAAACATTAATCTTACCCTTTTGACATCCCAATCAATCGTGACAATGTACATACAAGAATGTACGACATTCTGTATCCTCTAGTAATCTGGGTAGCATTAAAATTTCATGAACATGTTTATGTTTATTTAAATGCAAATCAAATACACAACAATAGATATTTACAATTTACACATTGCAATATCTGTGAAAAGCGAGATTAAGATTTTATTAGATGACATAGAAAACGTTGAACAGGTAAATTAATCAACAGGTAAAATGCATTTATTAATTATCTGGCAACAGTTGTGCAGCTATACAGTTCAGATTTACCTCATTTCCCCGTGCAGTCACGCACTGGTAAAAGTAATATCTACGTCATGCAAATAATGCTTATTTTTACATACAACTTAGTAGCGGTTTTAAGTATATGTTTCTCTCCGCGACTATCAAGAAATGTTCATAGGATGTTTTATTTCTTAATTGATAATACTACAAAAAAAGGTGGCCATTCACCTTTAATGAGGCGATATGCGTTAAATACAAAGACGGCCATGAATATAAAAAGCAAAATATATAGCTATAATATCACTAAATATGTATAAAAAGCTAACAGGAAATGTAGAATTTAGAGAACAGTCAACCAAAACACGTAGTCAAAACACAAACAATCACAAGGAAAAATATATATGCAACGTATCTGACACCTCACATATCATGTTGACAATGTAAGTAATTGAATTGTAATTGAATTGTAATTGAATTGGGGTTTACGGCGCACCAACACACGAAAGCTATGAACATGCCAGGCTCATCCTCCATTTATATCAAGATAAAATATGGAGAATGGGCCTAGAACCTTCTCACCTGCAGAACTTAAGAGTTCTTAATAATCGACTACAAGCTTTAGAAAAAACAAACATACTGAGAAACATGTAACCCTTATATATTGCTCGGGGAACATCCCCGTCGAAATGGGAATTGAAATTATATATCTTGTCATAAATGCTGCTGATTATTCTGCAACTCGAAAACAAAGCGACAGTATTATAACTATTCGTTTATTAAATTGAATCTAGGATAGATAGTATTAACCATAATAAAATGGGTCTGCCTTTTCCACCAAAAAACAAACAACTGTTATATATGGCATTATTAATTAACTACTTAATATCTGCCGTGGTTTCCAGGAAACTGTACGCATCAAATGGTAAAAGCAATGCCAATATGGAGAGAAACTCGGCCGATATGAGAAAACTCGGCCAATATGAAATTCAAGCAATCTGATTGGATAAGCCAACACGGCCAATATAACCCAGGCTTTGTTTCTTTAAGGACGCCATTTTGAAGAAAAAAACACAACGTCGCTATGTTCGCCCATTTAATGTAGACAATCAAAATTATTAAGGTAATTCGGTTACATCGACTTCGCTGAAATATAGCTATTATCACGTTCGTGTGTGATTTTCCTACGCGCCATCGAGAGGTAGAAGGGGAAGATTTATTTGAATCAGATACTTGTTATTAAATGTTATACTGAACATATATATCTTGTTTTTTCGTACCTGTAAATGATATAAAAAATAGGAATAAAGAGAGATATTAAGTAGTTAATTAATAAAAATGTCATTAATTAAGTGTTTTCATATTAGCCCAGTTATTGGTCCACGGACTATCATATTGGCACGCGGCCTTCGGCCTTGGGCCAATATGACAATCCTTGGACCAATAACTGGGCCAGTATGAAAACACTTAATTAATAACATATTATAATATGCGCTAAAATGGCGTAAACACCATTCAAACAATCAAAATCATCTAGATAATGTGAGTTGTTAGTATAGGCTTTGCCGACTTCTGTACGATTATCTGGTGAAAGACTCAAACATGGTGTATCTTCAAATATGTTTTTTTAAATCATGCATTTATTTTACATTCATGCTGTATATTTAAATGTTTTGAAACAGTTCAACTGTTTAAAACTGAAATTTCTAATTGCTATACATTCTTTATCTGTATGATCAAAAGGCATCAACGCATTTATAAAATGTAAATAAATTCTATATGCCAACGGCATTGCTTTGTTTATTGGAATATCATGAGAGTGAACATGTATAGTCACTAAATACATTTTTATCTTTCCAATCATTGCTGGTTCGGTAAACACGGATGTACGCAATTTCAGTGGTTAAAGTAGCTATCCCGCCAACAACAGTCATATTTTACAACAGATGTTCACCGTTTCCTAACTTACTGATGACGAGGTATAAATATAACTGACATATTTTGAGAATCTATAGACACAATATAAACGGCTTTAACCAGTCAGGCCAAATCCCAAAACTGGAGCGTCGAATTAACAGTTACCAACTCATAATTCATTTTACGCATATTCAATCACGGGTATTTTAAGAACCCGTGAATAAACCTTTACTTTTATTGGCACATATATACATTATTGTTTGACCTGAACATTTTGAAAGTGTTTTGTTAAACGGCTGTAGTGTAAGTGTGCCGTTATTTGGCGGATTAGTTTCTTTAATAAAAATAATTATAAAGTTGAACAGGAAATGCAGCTTTCACAGACTACAGTTAACCTCAAAACACGTAAAATGACAAACATGAATGGCAATGTTAATAAGTAATAAAGACATATGACGTCACAAACACAAAAATGGTTGCCAGTAGGGCTACCGAACAGTCAGTGGCAAAAAAGGCCGCTGGGGTGGGGGTGGAGGTGGTGGTGTTGGGGGGGGGGGGGGTGGTGTTAAACCAGGATATAGGGTGCACCAAACCTCACACGTACCCTACTTTCATCCCAATAAAACGGGACAGTGTAAATAAAGAAATCCCCGCCATGAACTATTCTCTAACCAACATGGCAGCATTAAAGGAACACACGGCAATCATGAAGTGTTTGAAATGGGTGTCTCGATTTATATTTCCGGTATCAATTTTACTTTTACCCTGGTTACATTTAAATAAAACAAAAGTATTCACTATTTGGTCTTATTATACTATAAGTTTTAATATATTATTGATGCAATAATCAAAAAATAATAATATGCAAAAACAAATTAATACTATTCTTATAATTAATATTAATGATAGAACAAATGCAAGTTATGCAGAAAAACTAGTGGGACGCCGTGAGCTTTTAAAAAATAAATATTGCCTTGTGTCCCTTTAATAGTCAATATAAGTAAAACACAAAGATGCTCGTGTATATATATATATATATATATATAAATACAAAAAAAAAGAAGCCTAGAAAGCCACAAAGAAGGTACTCAATGACTTGACATAGCAGAAGCCAGAATAAACCATTGACGGCACGACATGACAAAATTGCAGAAAAATCAAACGTCACCGTCCTTTTGGGCTTTAGGCAGACGTCATCATAGGTCCACAGCCTGTCTGGTCATCGCACAATTAAAGAGGAAAGCATAGTGGCGAATTGTAAATGGATCCACCACCAAGCATGCAGTGCGTTGCAAAATGATAGGGTCATAACCTTTTTTGATAAACCTTTTAACAAGTTTAAAAAGATAGTATGAAAGTGATCACGACCAAGGATCTTACGAAGTTTGTCACCATAGAAGTCAGGTTGTCGCAAAAGAGTTCTTCAATTACTTTTGTATTTGGAAAGTAGACCAGGGTTACGATAATACAATTTTACAAAGGTTTTACTAAGTTTATGGTAACGGTAGCCCTGATGGAGTAGCTTTTTAGTTATACAAAGATTACGAATATTAAAGTCCTCAACTCGAGTACAAGCTCTAAAAAACGAAAAAGTTGAGACACATAGACCCCATAAGAAGTTTCTCGGGGACCATCCTCATCTAAATGGGGATAATTAACAATATCAAAATTAAAATCATCTCTCTTGTCATAGATTTTGCTAATTATTTCACTAATTTCAATAGAGAGATGTAAATCGAGAAAAGAAGCGTTAGAATCAAGCGTTACGTTGAAGTTCTTTAGGCTATATATTATTAACCATAGTAAAAAAAAAAGGGTCGGCAATGTTCAATATGGCATCCAGATACCGAGAGGTGACATTAAATAAATACTGATAAAGGTGATCCTTTGGGAGCTACAAACACAATTAAGAGAATAAAGCAGCAGACTCGGTTTTATTGAGTCTGTTCATGAGAAGTAATGAAAGAATCAACACCTCTCACGCCCCCTAGCACCGCTTCAATAGGCCTGGGTATCTGGTGAAAGACTCAACATGCAATCTCTTTCATAGCAATATAGAAACAAATCTGCGACAAAGGGTGAACAGTTCGTACCCATAGGGTTACCAAGAATGTGTCTATAAACGATAAGTGAATCACAAACTTCATGGCAAGTCCACATAGTGTAATTGTCCAAACTGCTCTTAGTAAAAAACGCTTTAATATTGCTACAGGTCAAAGATTTAGTATTTTCCCTAGCAAAGGTTGGTTTAATGAGAAAATTAGCTTTCTTTGATAAGGTTGTTTGGTAAAGAGCCCTATTGTCAACCCTTTTGTGTTTGTGATGTCGTTTGCATTTTTTATTACTTTTGACTTCTCGTTTGTCTGTTTGCATGTTTGTTTTTGTGTTTTTGTGGTTGACTGTCGTCCTTGAACGCTGCTTTCCCTGTCCGATATTTGTATCTTTCTTTGTATATAATGTAGAAAAGTACTTATAGATGAAGCTTGACGTTTATTGCAAATTTGATCAAGAACGTCGTCTGATTTTTTAATAGACCAACATAAATTAATCCCGGAGTTTTTATAAGCTTTAGCACAATATTGTTTAACGTGATCCTTAAAGGCAATAAGACAAGATGTTAAACGTTTGGAGATATTTGTAGTGGTGCAAGATCTAGAATTGGAAAAAAAACGGGGTTTATATGGTTGTTGGTGTAATTTAGGAATCCAGTACATCGTTGGAAGTCTGTTTTGCTTTTCGTCTATTCCAGCCTTGAAAATCTTGCACTGAGTGATAAGCGTCGAAACAATATTATCTTCTGTAGATTGCACTGGAGTATATGAATTAGTACTCCCGAGTTCCTGAGATAAAACTGTGACGTAATGGAGACGTCAAACAATAATTATATTATTAACTGCTTTATCAGCAGAAATGAAGTCGACTGTATTTCAGGAAAAAGGAGAGTTTAGACGTGTTAAAGCCATGAACACGCATTAGTTTAAACATATTTATTTTTTTACATCGATTGCGAAACAAGTTATTGCAACTTAGATTAACCACTATCGATGGCTTCCTGGGTAGAACCAGTACTAAGCAATGTGGATTAATTATCTTGCTCATGGATTAACGTGGCCGCGGCGAGGATCGAACCCACGACCTCTCGATCTGGAGTTCGGCGCTCTACCACTGGACCACGCAATCCACTCATCCAGTTTAATCCAGTTGAACCTGCCAAACTTTAAAGAGACGAACCTATTTAAAAGAAACAGTGTCACATTTGAGTTTGAACAATGTTTAGATGAGCAAGCAATCGAAAGCAAAGTCTATATCGTTGAAACAAACTTAAAGGCATAGTCTTCCGTGATTTCCAGCTATAAATAAACGCATTACGTGGTTACGCCTTAATTTCATTAAGCGATAGGACTAATATTAGCAGGATTTTATAACGGATATTTCGACAGTAAAACATGTTTTTAGATGTTTAAAAACATGTTTTACTGAAAAAATGCGATAACCTGTTTAAAATAATCTATTAAATGTTTTAATTTCACCATATGCAAACTTGTTGAGTCGAAATTAAGGTTTTATTTTATACCTCAGCCAACCCCGTTTTCGCTTGTTAGAGAAGGGGTTGGATGGGATATGCAAGTTAATACTCGGACCACGTATGGTATTAAAGAAAAAACAACAACAATAAGCAGGAATCCACAAATGATGGGACGTTAGAAATATATGCGACAGTGAACACGAGGTCTATTACTTTAAATATTAAACTTAAAACACGACCTTATTACTTTAAAGTTTAAATTTAAAAAATGCTAACACTGTTGAAATCACGTATACCAGATGTATATATAAACTAGATTTAAAATGAATTTGTTCTACAAATTAATACGATTATTTTTATTTTCTCATTGTAGCAAGACAAAGGCACCGAAGAAAGGGAAAACAAAAGGCAATAGTACCATGTCTACACAGTAGACGAGTCTTACAGTTTCTTGTATAAACCCTTTCATTATGTGTTAAGTGAAAGGTGATGCACTTACATTACCTCTCATGAACATACTCAATAAAACCGAGTCTGCTACTTTATCTCTTGTTTGTGTTTGTTGCTTTCAAGGGATTCCCTTTTCAGTTTTTATTGATTATACAAATTTATTATCAGATTATTTATAAATGTTTCCAAATACGGTAATTTTCCAAGTTGTTCTCAGAACTCTCAATACTCAAGATTGTTTAGCTGTATGCCTACATGCCCTACATGCCCTTTAAGGTCTCACTACAGAATTACCTCCCTTGGCCATGACGGTAGAAGATTCGTACACCGTAAAAAACTAGGGCTGTGTTAATCGGTTTGCTCTCAACTTGGAAATGTGCAATCATTCTCTTATTTCTGCCTTCAGTTGACAAGATTGGAACATGTTCATGACTTCTGCCAAGTTTGAATGCCACTGGGTGATTTTCGAGGAAGATATGATAATTTGAAAATGGGTAGGAATACAGTTGAATTATCAGTGAAATGGAGCTAGTTTTGAGGGGTGCTGAAAAAGACTGGAATCTTTTTTTTTTTAATCTGGTCAACTTTTGATTTTTTGTGGATATTCTGAGCTTCAGAGGAAGGTTTGCAGATTGAGGGGAGATTTAAAGACCAATGGGCATTTTATAGTATGTTTGCAGTGGTCCACATGTGACCGTTTCTACATATATTATACATTGTTGATTAATTCACTAGTGAGATGTTAAACAAGCATAACGTTGTTAAATGTATTTACTTCGGTAGCAGTATTAGTTACGCCTGGTATCGATATTATTTACGCATAACATTTTTTTATGGACCATGACAAGACATCTTTATTTACGCGTGACTAAATCTAGTTAAATAATGTGATAATGTGCGTATTTTTACGTACTCATTTACCCACTGATGGCAAATGATTAGGGAGTGTTGTTGACGAAAATAACGAGGAATATGTGCACATTTGCATCAATATATAAAGCTAAGAGACATATCGAATGATTATTCGTTAACTTGTATAACACTACCATGATATCACAGTAGAAGCTCAAATAAAGCCCCAATGATTTTTTATTTATATTTTCATGACCTGAACACCTGGATAGAGATTTGATAAACGTTTTTTAGTGTAATTTCCCGTTATTTGGCGGTTTAGTTTCTTTAATATGACTGACTTTCACTTACATTTTGCACTTGGTTAATTTACATTAACGGAACACATGTCAATAAATGTGTGACGTCCCGTTTTTTACCCCTCCGTAATGTGTACATTTGCAATCATTAATATTGTTCATTCGACTAGTTCAAAGCAAATCGTTTTATACATTACAAACTACTGAATATATTGCACCTGCAATATATTTAAACATTTGGTAAACTACCGAAAAAAACTGAACGTCAACATTTTATTTAAGTTTAAAGTGAAAATAATACTGGATTAATAAATCGAGGTGCTAATTTTAATGCTTGATACAGACGTCAAGGTTCCGTGTGTCCCTTTAACGTTTTACATTGTGCCCTCTGGTGACGAATTAGGTGTTGTAAAAAGTGGGAAGATGTGTTCCAAAATCATTAGTCATACATCCTTGATACTTAGTATACATGTTCACAATCATGAACCCCACACATTGATGTAGGTTCAATAATTATAGATTATTATATGTCAGTTTTCATATCAGCCACTGTATCATCCCTGAGACCCTATATGTGCCCGAGGGCCTTAGCCACGAACTATAATTCCTACACATCTGATCTCTAAACGGTGGTATATTGTGCGACGCACCAGGCTTAGGGTTTGATTTATTCATAATGATGGTATATTGCACACCTCTCCACAGTTTTGAGATCATATGGGCAGGAATTATATCACGAGGGCTGAAAACACGACATGATTCTGTCTGATTGACAAACTGTTGTATATTGTGTGATACATCACACTTAGCTCTGTAGATAAATTATTTGGATTTGACATTACATTGTGATAACGTAAATTTTAATTCTAAAATAGCAGATGCTATTTTCAGTACATACAAGCAAATACAACAGTCGGGTAATATATACCGTAAACAATTATGCTGGTGGGGTAAATTAACATCTCTTTTAGCGTATTTTGATAATATTGTGTATATTATATACTGATACACTGTTTGTAATTCAATTAGATGTGATGTTTGTATATCTGTGTTTGTATGCCAGTCATTTAAATGACATTTGATGTAATAATTAAAACCAAAGCACATATAATACAATTTGGGGAGGCACATCTCAAATGAATCTTAATAGAATGTTTCGTCTTCAAAACGCGCATGTAAAATAATAATGGACTATAATGTGGTGGATGTATTAGAAACCATGCAAAAATTGAAAATATTAACAGTCTTTGAAAGATTATATCTAAGAAAAGCAAAGTTTATGTATAAAGTCACCAAATCAGAAACACCTCAATATGTTAATGAAATGTTTAAACACAGAATGGCAAATGATAATGTGCCAGTGCTAAGATCAACATCAACATATACTTTTATTCCACCAAGGCCAAACAAAGAAATTTACAAACAAAGTGTTGCATATTCAGGACCTATTATATGGAACAGCTTACCACATAAGTTAAAAACTCTGAATACTATTGATGCATTTCATTCGAATTTCATAAAATGGATGAAAGGAACCTAATGTTCGAATCAAATACTTACCGGTATACATTTTAATACACCATTTTTAAGTAAAGCGGACAGGGCTTGTAAAATAATTTTGTTGTATATATTTAAATAGTAATTTTCACCATTTGTTCATATGTATTTATGTGTTAATCAAATTCCATTTTCTTTTTTGCTGTTATTAATTATGCTTGCTTCTTTTTTTTCCATAGCTTCATTGTATTTATTCATCTTAGAGCTTGTTTCTTTTGCACAAATTAAGGGTAAACGAGAGTATGTGTGTTAAAGTGTATGCAACGTTTAGTTAGAATGCAAACATTTAATATTTAAAAACAATATTGCCTTTATTGATTACTGCTTTATTTGATTTGTTCTGTCATTTGTCATTTGTAAATTTGTATATAATAGAGGGCCTCATGGAAGATTAGTTTATAATTAAATGTGTTACCCTCTGTAAATAAAGACTATTATTATTATTATTATTATTATTATTATTATTATTATATCTACATTTTTCTGCAATAAAACATTTTTAATAGCTAACTCTTTTAGATGAACACCGATCTATACTTTTTATCGCATTTATTTGATAACATTAGAATTCTCTATTATATATCAGTTTATTACAAATTTCTTGTTATTATTTCTATAAGTTTGCCTTGCCGAAAACTTGCCCAAAAATGCAATTTTCTGTGATTTTTTTTTTCATTAGAAGGTGTGCTGAAATTGAAAACTTCAACGATTTCTCCTATTTTTATCATTTTAAGTTTTTTTTTACCTTTGTATTGATACCTGTTCAGCTTTTCATAACCTTCTTTCATTTGCTTCTTTTTTTATCTAAAATATTGTGTGATTTCTAAAGCCATACCCAATTTTCAGCTGATTCTGAATTTAAAACCCCACTTTGGGCTTTGGGGGTATATTACTAAAGATTAATATTGCTAAAAAGTTAAATCACCAGCACATCATTATTTTTCCAGAAACTAACTAGTAATATGTTAGTCTTCATAAAAAACGGGTAAATTAAAAATTCTTGCTATACTGATATTCACCAGAGGGCACCCTTACAGTCCATTATTCAGATACCAAAGGCCATACAGCTTTCAAACATTTACATCTATATGGCAGCCTATGTTTTTTTTCCAAAAACAGGTTAATATGAAGGACATTGACCTACTTTTCCCACTGTTAGTTTACATTAAAGTTTTTACCTTCAAGTTTTTGGTACAATTCTCACGCACCAGAAGCCGTAGCTCTTTCAAACCTCACACATGTTTGCATTCAGACAAAGGTTTAGTCATCGAGGTACAGACATTGGCAAAATCATTTATGGTGAGGTTCAGACATTGGCACATTATCAGTCATTGAGAGGTTCAGACATTGGCAAAATCTTAGTCTTAGAAAGGGTCAGACAATGCCAAATATATTACCTGGAGAGATTCAGACATTGGCAAACTTTAAGTCATAGAAAGGTTCAGGCATTGTCAAATTATCAGTCACTGAGAGGTTCAGAAATAATTTATGTCGAGATTCGGACCAGCAAAATTTGATTCATCGCGGGGTGCGACAGACATTTTAGTCATATAGACGTTCATACATCGACAAGCTAAAAGTCGTAGATAGGTTCAGACATTGGCAAACTCTGAGTCGTGGAGAGGTTCAACATTTTGCAATGGGGGAAAATCATCAGTCGTATTAACGATATTGTACAGTTTGGTTGTCGTGATGGGCGTTTTAACGGGCTTTTAAGGTATGATAAAATATTTACTGTCTTTTATTCTACCAACTCTTATTCATGGAGGCCGCCATCTTTTATTGTAATATTTCTCTACTTCCGGTGCAATTTATTTTATCAAACAATTATTTGTGAGTAAGTAGATCTACATGTTAGTATAAAGGTGACATATTACGTTAACTATACTGGAGATAGAGACACTATTATAAATTTAGATTGAACATCGAACCAAGATCTGGATCTATATGATGACGTGTTATGCTATGTGCATTTGTTTAAAACTGGAGGAGATATCTGTCTATATAATGATACATATGTAACAAAAGAAGGAATAGTATTATAATAGACTAGCAGCATATATATCACATTGATAACACCACTAAATGAAAATGGTTCACATATATTTTAATAATATGTATAATGTGTAACGATGATTGTATAAGAGTGTTTTGTTTATGAACCGGCGTCTAAGAGTATGCATCGTTACATCCTAAACCATCTGGACACCATAAACTATCTGGGTGTAAACCATAACGCTATGAGTGGGTGTAGGCTGTCCCACCCCCACACCTAGAGAGATAGGTCAAGAAGTTGTGGAGGCAACCTCCCAGGACACGTGTTTGACCCGTCCTTAAACCTCAATGTAGGCCCATCATATCATCAACCCATACAGGAGGCTTTTAATGTTCATCAACTCTCACTGGAGACGCACATCATACCACATTCATCAGCTCTCACTGGACACACGCATCATATCATCATTTAGTATCATCGCGTTATTTAATCTTAGAGCGTTTAAGTTAATAGTGAAACACTTTACAAATTATTAAATAAGAAACATCAACAACATTTACATTTCGCGCCATCTTTAGGCAGCATATTCTATACAGTGCACCAACGTCTTAAATAAATGCGTTAATAATTCATTGTTTTCTCATCTATGTATTCGCTTGTTTTTTTTCTGATAATTGTACATATTTAACATATTGTAAAAGTTGCATTAAACATATTTAAATGCAACACTGACATTGATTCTTTCCTGAGTCAGTCCGAACTATTCATGGCCATTCTCTGAAAATATTCAACCTTAAAATTGTGTCCATCTTCAACCTTACCATTGTATAAAACACCTAAGGCTTTTCCTCCTGTTTTAATAACATGCACATTCACATAAGACACTATATGTTTCCAATTTCTAAAGTGCTACAGACTTGTCTATGCTTTAAATCCGAGAAGTGATACCACAACCCCATCTTGCATGAGCAAACAGCATATTTTTGTAAACATTCACGCCGAATTTCACTTTTAGTTCTTGAATATTCCATTTTAGAATTGTTTTACTTTTCTTTGTTTTTGGTATAAAACAAATTGTGTTGCTTTTGCAGTATGCGTTATAATACAATAAAACCAGAACAAAGTAGATGTACATATCGAACAGGAAATGTAGCATCCGATGATCCCAGTTAACCACAAACACAAACAGAAACAAACAATAATTACTCAGATGAATAAAAGGCAAGATACGACATCACAAACATAAAGGCTTGACAAAATGGCTACCATCTTGGAACAGTCAATGGCAAAACAAAACAAAAAGCCGCTGAGGGATTAAACCATGTTCTACGGTGTACCAAAGAAGGATAAAAATATCGGACAGGGAAAGCAGCATTCAAGGACGGCAGTCAACCACAAAACACAAAAACAAACACGCAAACAGACAAAGGCAAAAGAAATAAAAAATACAAACGACATCACAAACACAAAAGGGTTGACAATAGGGCTACCGCCTTGGAACGGTCAGTGGCAAAGTAGGCCACTGGGGGTTTAAACCGGTTCTAGGGTGCACCAAACCTCACACACCCTACTGTCATCCCATTAAAACAGGACAGTGTAAATAAAGAAATCCCCGCCATGATCTAAACTCTAACCAACAAGGCAGCATCAATAGGCAATATAAGTAAAACACAAATATGCTCGTGTAAATATAATACAAAAAAACAATAGCCTAGAAAGCCACAATGAAGGTACTCAGTGACTTGGCAGAAGCCAGAGCAGTAAGAGAATACACCATTAAGGGCACGACAAGAAAGAACATGGACAAACAAACAACGCCACCGTCCCAATGGGCTTTAGGTAGGCGTCATCATAGGGTCCACAGCCTGTCCGGTCATCGTACAATTAAAGAGGAAAGCATAGTGGCGAGCTGTAAAAGGGTCCACCACCAAGCATGCAGTACGTTGCAAAATGATAGGGTCATAACCTCTTTTGATAAACTGTTTAACAAGTTTAACAAAGATAGTATGAAAGTGATCATGACCAAGAATCTTACGAAGTTTATAAATCACATCACCATAGAAGTCAGGTTGTGATAATCCTTGTCGCAGAAGAGTCCTTAAATTACATTTATATTTGGAAAGTAGATCAGGGTTACGATAATAAAATTTTGCAAAGGTTTTACGAAGTTTATGGTAACGGTAACCCTGATTGAGTAACTTTTTAGTTATACAAAGATTACGAATATTAAAGTCCTCAACTCGAGTACAAGCTCTAGAAAAACGAATAAGTTGAGACAGATACACCCCATAAGAAGTTGCTCGGGGAACATCCCCATCCAAGTGGGGATAATTAACAATGTCAAAATTAAAATCATCTCTCTTGTCATAGATTTTGCTAATTATTTTACCATTTTCAATCGAGAGATGTAAATCAAGAAAAGAAGCGTTATTATGGAAAGAAAGGGTTGTCAATGTTCAGTATGTCATCCAGATACCGAGAGGTGTCATTAAAAGCTTCAATAACATCTGCCCGGGTATCTGGTGAAAGACTCAACATGAAATCCCTTTCAGAGCAAAAGAAAAACAAATCTGCGACAAGTGGTGTACAGTTCGTACCCATAGGGATACCAACAATTTGTCTATAAACGGTGGTACCATACCTGACGAAAATATTATCTAATAGGAAGATGAGTGCTTCACAAACTTCATAGAAAGTCCACATAGTATAATTGTCTAAACTGCCGTTAGTGAAAAACGCTTTAATATTATTACATGCCAAAAATGTAGTATTTTCTCTAGCGAATGTTTTTTGAATAAGAGAAACTAGCTTGTCTTTAATAAGATGATGTGGTAAGGTTGTATATAGTGTAGAGAAGTCATAAGTACTTATTGATGAAACTTGACCTTTATTGAAAATTTTATCAAGAACGTCTCCTGAATTTTTTATAGACCAAAATAAATTAATCCCAGAGTTTTCATAAGTTTTATCACAATATAGTTTAACGTGATCTTTAACGGCAGTAAGAAAAGAAGTTAAAAGTTTGGAGATGTTTGTTAACCTTACTCTGTTGTCCCAATAAAACGGGACAGTGTAAACAAATTTACAAAGCCACAAAGCAAGGACTCAGTGACTTGGCAGAAGCCAGAGCAACAAGAGAACAAACCGTTACGTGTACGACAAGAACAGATTTAAGACAAGCATCAAACGCTACAGTGCTATGAGGATTTATGTAGACGT
The DNA here is from genome assembly GCA_037043455.1 of Cyrtodaria siliqua. Classification (NCBI taxonomy): domain Eukaryota; kingdom Metazoa; phylum Mollusca; class Bivalvia; order Adapedonta; family Hiatellidae; genus Cyrtodaria; species Cyrtodaria siliqua. The sequence continues at coordinate 5,487 of JAWPHD010019980.1, read as the reverse complement.
CATCATAGGGTCCACAATCTGTCCAGTCATCGCATAATCAAAAGCATAGTGGCGAACTGTAAATGGGTCAACCACTAACATTCAGTGCTTTGTAAAATGATTGTGTCATAACCTCTATTGATAAAATATTTAACTAGTTTAATAAAGATAGTATAAAAAGTGATCATGACCAGGGATCTTACGAAGTTTGTAAATCACATAACCATATAATTAGGTTGGGATAGTCCTCGTGGCAGAGGAGTTTTTTTAATTACTTTTATATTTTAAAAGTAGATCAGAGTTACTATAGTACACTTTTGCAAAGGTTTTTCGAAGTTTCCATGCTGGAGAAGCTTCTTAGTTATACAAATATTACGTATAATAAGGTCCTCAACACGACTACAAGCTCTAGAAAAGCTCGGGGAACATCCCCATCTAAGTGAAATCTGTAGCATCGCCAATCACACTGGTGTGTTGTTCAACTGCACACTCTACAGTTGTTGTAACAATGAGCAGATCAGCATCACTTTCTGCAAATTGTGTTTGAATGCCGTGTGACACTAAGTGCCCACTAAGCATTTGAATGAAATGCTGCTTGTTTGTAGAATTTGCAAGAAACATTCTTTTTCATATTCATAGTCTTATTTGCTGTGAAATTCGCTGTACTTTCAATATTACCCTTGTTTCTTCGCAAAGGTGCAGTTTCTTTTGTTGATGGACCGTCCGGATATCCATAAAACACAACTACAAAATTATTGTCAATAAGTCCAGCTATTGTTGGAAAATCATTTGATATGTTAAATCGCGAATCCATGGTATTCGCTGAAAAAGCGAACCACCATCTAAGAAATACTTTGATTCATGGGTACCTCCAGCTGTTGTTAGCTGACCAACAAAGTTGAAAATTGTATCAGCAGGTTGACCTTTATTTGTAACCCGAATAAAACCGTATCAAATAGAGATGGTGGATGAGTGCATTACTCATACATGAAGACTTATCGTGTCTCTTGCAGCAGCAGCAGATACAAGACGTGGCAATTGACAACAGCTGTGGATCAACCTGAATGCAGCGTATCCTTTTGGCCTACTAGTCTCAGGTCCCATCTCATTTTCCTTGTCAATCAGTTGAATTGATAGCGGAACGTCATATACACTGGACAAAACAATTGCATGTTATATAGGGACAGCAACCCCAGATGGAGATGAGATGAAACATGACGTTTGTCATCAGCAAAGGGTAGCGTATACTCCGTTGCTGTTATGTATTATTTGGATACGTTCAAAACATAATTACCCAATGTACGTATTTAGTATGAAACGTAACATTTTGGCAGATTTATTTGACAATGTGACAAATTATAGTTTGATCGTTCATTCAGATTTTCAGATTGTCATATTCATATTAATATAGTTGATTTAGAAAACACACAACAGCAGCGGATTGTTTGTTAGTGGCAGAGTACTGAAATGCCAACTTGTCGGAACCAATCAGATTTATTCCGTAGTAGTTGCGTATAATATTTTTTGAAATGTCTTAACATTGTATGGTTTAAAACATGTTGCCTTATATAAGGCTCGAACCCTGACATTTCGGTTCAGTAAACACATAGTAGACGACGCTCTAACCGACTGCGGACGCAGTTGGTATCTTGCAGTATAAAATAGTATATAACGAATGCCACGATCTGCAATCTGATTGGTTCCGATAATTTGGCATGTGAGCGATCTCTGGGGTGGGTGGAACGGGACATTTTTGAAAAACATTATACAACCAAAACTGTTAGCGACACTTTTCCTATTATTCCCACTGTACTCAGATTTATGTTTCCCCTATTTCATCCTTAATCTTCGAGAAACGTTATACTCGCAACAGTAATCAATCGCTAGACACATTGATTCGGATTAAGGGCATCTGTGGTCGCATTTACGACAAATACGTCCTGTCGAGGATTACCACAGATTTAGCAAGCCATTAACATGTGTTTCAGGGTCCCGTTTTATTTAACAACTTACAATATTTTTGATCGTAAATCAAAAGTTTAAATTCTGATACATATATATATATTTTTGTAGTTATTTAAAACTTCATTTTTTACTTTGAATGCATATCGGGAAAACAGTAGGTGGTGTTAAATTTTAACTAAATATCAAAATTATCGCCAGTTGTTTAATAAAACGGGTTCTGTTTCCTTTATGTTGGGGGGAAAGTTTGGAAATCGCCTAGGTTGGAAAATACACATATAACAAGGACAGTCGCTTGTCTCTCCCAGGACTGTGTTTATTCGTTAATTTAATCGTATCAAAACATTCAGTTTGAACAGAAAGGTCGTTGTAACATGTACCCTGTACATGAAAGAACTAACAAAATAAATATACGTTGTGTTATTAACGTAATTGAGAGGGCGGTTGAAGGTATTATGTTTAGTTACTTTCACTGGCGAAACTATTCATTGCCAAAAGAGTTTTAGTCACTTGGTTTAACGTAAGATATTTGAAAATTATAACTATTTCATCAAACCTCAATATGAAATTAAACTTTAGAACTACTTATTTTATGATATAATTATATAAACCTAATTTCTATTGTTATTTGCCTAATATTCACTTTGTTATTTAGGACTAACGGGGAAAGAATAAAATTGGAGTTATACAGTTTCATTGTTTTATTTTATGAACCATCATCAATGTCAATTGAGAACTATGGCCGGAATAAACATCTCGCTTGGTTTAGTAACTATAGATAAGATAGTACAATACTATTCAATCTCAACACATAAGATAAAGTTTCCGCACTGCACTCGCCTCGCTGCTCTACGATGCGAATAAGCCTATTAGAGGAACTAACCCTTCAAATAACGGCAAATTACACTATAAAACCGTTTATCAAAACCATATCCAGATGTTCAGGTCATATACTAATAATGCACATGTATAATTTTTTCACGGGTTCTTAAGTACCCTTGATTGAATATGCGTTCCATGAATTATGAGTTGGCAATTCGAAGCTGCAGTCTTGGGGTTTGACCTGGATTCTTAAAATCGTTTATATTGTGTCTATATATATAGATTTGATTCTCAAAATGTGTTTTATTTATACTACATCTGTTGAAAACATATGCATGTCAATGGCGGGATAGGGACTTTAACGCTCATTTGTGAACTTTGATGCCAGCCAGGGGGTGCATGGGAGATGAACAGTATAAAGCAACGAGCAAGCACCCTGACCCCTGTTATTTATTCAATAAGCATTTGCCTAGAGCGCTAATTTGTGGAATTAATGTCAGCCAGGGTGTACGCGGGATAAGTACCCCGACCCCTGTTATATGCCTACTACTAATTGAGACCTAAATGCCAGTCAAGGGGTACACGGGAGATACACACTATAAAGCTGCGGGCAAGCACACTGGCCCTTGACATTGCACATTTTGAAGACATTCTAAGTCTATATGAACCACCTCCCGAAGTCAGGTAAACCATGATCAGGGGAGACACTCCATTTAGAGTTTTTCTATAATAATAAACTAGTTATTATTCCTGATTGTCTTGGAATCTTTTGTCTAGGTAATACGATATTTCAAACAATTTCCTAATAAAAACAAGACATTCGATCTGAGCTGCAAAATTTCCTCTAGTTGTGACTTAATTTTTTGATTAAAAACATCAATTAATATTTAATATATACGTGAACATTTTATCAAAACGCAAATACTAAATGTCACTTTCCCGGAGTGGTACATACTTAAACGCGAATACTATTCTACGTTAATAGCATCATAATTATAGTCAACGTCTTTGCATTAAACGAACATTTGCGCACACAAGTATTTAGTGCTAAGCACATCTCACATTGATATACTGATCTGAAAGTCAACGTTTTTCATTTAACAAAAAAATTGAACACGAGTATTTAATGTTAACCCGCCATTAGTAATTGCAACAGAAACTGTTATTATCGTTTCTGAATATATAGACCTAAATTAAATTTCCTCCAAATTACAAGTGTCCTGAGTAATTTATTTGGAACTGTTTGAAATGACAACTCAAATAGATCCAATTAGCTTACACAGAACACGTGTATTGCGACTAGGGGTCTTTATACGGAAATGCGTGTCTTGTGAAGTATTGATCAGCCATGTGTGGTTCAGGTTTACGAGAGGTTCTGCCGATAATACAGTCAGTCATATTTTAAGCGGTAAACCCATATCAAGAGCCGTTTGTGGGTACTTGCTCCATTCAATTGCTTTGACGTTCCGCTATCAATTCAACTGATTGACATGGAAAATGAGATGGAACCTGAGACTAGTAAGCCGAACGAATACGTTGCATTCAGGTTGACACACAGTTGTTGTTGCCACGTCTTGTACCTGCTGCTGCAAGAGACACGGTAATTCTTCACGTATGAGTAATGCACTGATCCACCATCTCTATTTGATACGGTTTTATTCGGGTTAGAGATTAGATCATGGCGGGGATTTCTTTATTTACACTGTCCTGTTTTAATGGGATGACGGTAGGGTAAGTGTGAGGTTTGGTGCACCCTAGAACCGGTTTAACCCCCCCCCCCCCCCCCCCCAGTGGCCTACTTTGCCACTGACCGTTCCAAGGCGGTAGCCCTATTGTCAACCCTTTTGTGTTTGTGATGTAGTTTACTTTTATTATTACTCTGCCTTCTTGTTTGCCTGTTTCCATGTTTGTATTTGTGGTTTGTGGTTGACTGTCCTCTTTGAATGCAACTTTCCCTGTCCGATCTTTTTATATTTCTTTACAAATAAAACTCAACCTGCTGATTGATGTCATGGCTCTTATACCAGATTACTGAGTTCTTAACTCAAGATCAATATCTTAATATATATGTACTTATAATTTGATATATGTGATTAATCCTGCTTTTCTAAATCATCCATTTAGTTTATAAATGTGGCTACATGGTTTAATCTGTATGCTTCCCCCACCATAGCTGCTTTTATGTGTTATGTGTATACTTTAAACAGGGCGTAGCGTGGCATACTCCCTTACTCCCGGGAGTAACTTGGAAAACTAAAACTAAAATAAATTAAAGGCCAAAAAGTTGTAAAATGCAATTAAACTAAGAGGGGCGAGAGGGATAAGGGTAGAAATTACCAATTTAAGCTTCGCACCTATAGTGCATCATCTAATTCTGTCAACTGAACACATTACGTTTTTAATTGTGTATAATCGTCAATAGCCAAGCATATTGCAAAATTGGTTTTAACAGTATTTATTCAAGAAATGTGATGTACAGGATTTGAAAACAAGCTTTCGATGAAAACTTATGTAAATTCATCTCCTTAATATTCATATTAGTGCATAAAATAGGCTGACATTATATGTGTTATAAATGTTAGCATATGATGTAAAATAGCATTTGATGGAATTTAACAATTAGAAATAGTGATTGTAAAACAGATAAAGTGCACGACAGACCAGGGCCCCGTTTTATGAAACAACTTACGACCATTTTTATCGTAAATCAATTTCTTAAATGCT
>JAWPHD010019979.1:0-33521 GCA_037043455.1 Cyrtodaria siliqua | reverse complement strand
TATATTCCGTTCTTACGCATATATATTCCGTTCTTACACATATATATTTAGTTCTTGCACATATATATTCAGTTCTTACGCATATATATTTCGTTCTTACGCATATATTCCGTTCTTACACATATATTCAGTTCTTACGCATATATATTCCGTTCTTACGCATATACATTCCGTTCTTACGCATATATTCAGTTCTTACGCATATATATTCCGTCTTACGCATATATATTCAGTTCTTACACATATATATTTAGTTCTTGCACATATATATTCCGTTCTTACGCATATATATTCAGTTCTTACACATATATATTCAGTTCTTACACATCTATATTCAGTTCTTACACATATATATTCAGTTCTTACAAATATATATTCCGTTCTTGCACATGTATATTCAGTTCTTACACATATATATTCAGTTCTCACACATATATATTCAGTTCTTACACATATATATTCAGTTCTTACGCATATATATTCCGTTCTTACGCATATATATTCCGTTCCTACGCATATATATTCCGTTCTTAGGCATATATATTCCGTTCTTACGCATACATATTCGTTCTAACTGCATATATATTCGTTCTTGACGCATATATATTCGTTCTTACGCATATATATGCAGTTCTTACGCATATATATGCAGTTCTTACACATATATACTCAGTTCTTACACATATATATTCAGTTCTTACGACATATATATTCAGTTCTTACACGGATATATATTCAGTTCTTAGCTCGATATATATGCCGTTCAGAACAGCATATATATTGTTCTTACGGCATATACATTCAGTTCTTACGACAGGAATATATGTGTAAGAACTGAATATATATGTGTAAGAACTGAATATATATGTGTAAGAACTGAATATATATGCGTATGAACTGAATATGTACGTGTAAGAATGGAATATATATGTGTAAAAACGGAATAAGTATGTGCAAGAACGGAATATATATGTGTAAGAACGGAATATATATGTGTAAGAACGGAATATGTACGTGTAAGAACGGAATATATATGTGTAAGAACGGAATATATATGTATAAGAACGGAATATATATGTGTAAGAAGTGAATATATATGTGTAAGAACTGAATATATATGTGTAAGAACGGAATATATATGTGTAAGTACGAAATATATATGTGTAAGAAATGAATATATATGCGTAAGAACTGAATATATATGCGTAAGAACTGAATATATATGCGTAAGAACTGAATATATATGTGTAAGAACTGAATATATATGCGTAAGAACGGAATATATATGTGTAAGAAGGGAATATATATGTGTAAGAACGGAATATGTACGTGTAAGAACGGAATATATATGTGTAAGAACGGAATATATATGTATAAGAACGGAATATATATGTGTAAGAACTGAATATATATGTGTAAGAAGTGAATATATACGTGTAAGAACGGAATATATATGTGTAAGAACGGAATATATATGTGTAAGAACGGAATATATATGTGTAAGAACCGAAGATATTTGTGCAAAAACGGAATATATCTGTGTAAGAACGGAATATATATGTTTAAGAACGAAATATATACGTGTAAGAACTGAATATATATGTGTAAGAACTGAATATATATGTGTAAGAACGGAATATATGTGTAAGAATATATATGCGTAAGAACGGAATATATATGTGTAAGAACGGAATATATATGCGTAAGAACTGAATATATATGTATAAGAACTGAATATATATGCGTAAAACTGAATACATATGTGTAAGAACTGAATATAAATGCGTAAGAACTGAATATATATGCGTAAAACTGAATATATGCGAAAGAACGGAATATATATGTGTACGCACTGAATATATATGTGTAAGAAGTGAATATATATGTGTAAGAACTGAATATATATGTGTAAGAACGGAATATATATGTGTAAGAACGGAATATATATGTTTAAAAACGGAATAAATATGTGTAAGAACTGAATATATGTATAAGAACTGAATATACATGTGTAAAAACAGAATATATATGTGTAAGAACGGAATATATATGTGTAAGAACTGAATATATATGTGTAAGAAATGAATATATATGCGTAAGAACTGAATATATATGCGTAAGAACTGAATATATATGCGTAAGAACTGAATATATATGTGTAAGAACTGAATATATATGCGTAAGAACGGAATATATATGTGTAAGAAGGGAATATATATGTGTAAGAACGGAATATGTACGTGTAAGAACGGAATATATATGTGTAAGAACGGAATATATATCCGTAAGAACTAAATATATATGCGTAATAACTGAATATATATGCGTAAGAACTGAATATATATGCGTAAGAACGGAATATATATGCGTAAGAACTGAATATATATGCGTAAAACTGAATATATATGCGAAAGAACGGAATATATATGTGTAAGAACTGAATATATATGTGTAAGAACGGAACATATATGTGTAAGAACGTAATATATATGTTTAAGAACGGAATATATATGTGTAAGAACGGAATATATATGTGTAAGAACGGAATATATATGTGTAAAAACTGAATATATATGTGTAAAAACTGAATATATATGTGTAAGAACTGAATATATATCCGTAAGAACGGAATATATATGTGTAAGAACGGAATATATATGTGTAAAAACTGAATATATATGTGTAAAAACTGAATATATATGTGTAAGAACGGAATATATATCCGTAAGAACGGAATATATATGTGTAAGAACGGAATATATATGTGTAAGAACCGAAGATATATGTGCAAAAACGGAATATATATGTGTAAGAACGGAATATATATGTTTAAGAACAAAATATATATGTGTAAGAACTGAATATATATGTGTAAGATCTGAATATATATGCGTAAGAACTGAATATATATCCGTAAGAACTGAATATATATGCGTAAGAACTGAATATATATGCGTAAGAACGGAATATATATGCGTAAGAACGGAATATATATGCGTAAGAACTTAATATATATGCGTAAGAACGGAATATATGTGTAAGAACGGAATATATATGTGTAAGAACTGAATATATGTGTAAGAATATATATGCGTAAGAACGGAATATATATGTGTAAGAACGGAATATATAAGTGTAAGATGGGAATATATATGTGTAAGAACGGAATATATATGTGTAAAAACGGAATATATGTGTAAGAACTGAATATATATGTGTAAGATCTGAATATATATGTGTAAGAACTGAATATATATGTGTAAGAACTGAATATATATGCGTAAGAACTGAATATGTACGTGTAAGAACGGAATATATATGTGTAAGAACGGAATATGTACGTGTAAGAACGGAATATATATGTGTAAGAACTGAACATATATGTGTAAGAAATGAATATATATGCGTAAGAACTGAATATATATGCGTAAAAACTAAATATATATGCGTAAGAACTGAATATATATCTGTAAGAACTGAATATATGTGTGTCAGAACTGAATATATATGCGTAAGAACGGAATATATATGTGTAAGAACGGAATATATATTTGTAAGAACGGAATATGTACGTGTAAGAACGGAATATGTACGTGTAAGAACGGAATATATATGTCTAAGAACGGAATATTTATGCGTTAGAACGGAATATATGTGTAAGAACGGAATATATATGTGTAAGAACGGAATATATATGTGTAAGAACGGAATATATATGTGTAAGAACGGAACATATATGTGTAAGAACTGAATATATATATGCGTAAAACTGAATATATATGCGTAAGAACTGAATATATATGCCTAAGAACTGAATATATATGTGTAAGAACTGAATATATATATGCGTAAAACTGAATATATATGCGTAAGAACTGAATATATATGCCTAAGAACTGAATATATATGCGTAAGAACGGAATATATATGCGTAAGAACTGAATATATATGCGTAAAACTGAATATATATGCAAAAGAACGGAATATATATGGGTAAGAACTGGAATATATATGTGTAAGAACTGAATATATATGTGTAAGAACTGAATATATGTGTAAGAATATATATGCGTAAGAACGGAATATATATGTGTAAGAACGGAATATATAAGTGTAAGATGGGAATATATATGTGTAAGAACGGAATATATATGTGTAAAAACGGAATATATGTGTAAGAACTGAATATATATGTGTAAGAACTGAAAATATATGTGTAAGAACTGAATATATATGTGTAATAACTGAATATATATGCGTAAGAACTGAATATGTACGTGTAAGAACGGAATATATATGTGTAAGAACGGAATATGTACGTGTAAGAACGGAATATATATGTGTAAGAACGGAATATATATGTGTAAGAAATGAATATATATGCGTAAGAACTGAATATATATGCGTAAAAACTAAATATATATGCGTAAGAACTGAATATATATCTGTAAGAACTGAATATATGTGTGTCAGAACTGAATATATATGCGTAAGAACGGAATATATATGTGTAAGAACGGAATATATATTTGTAAGAACGGAATATGTACGTGTAAGAACGGAATATGTACGTGTAAGAACGGAATATATATGTGTAAGAACGGAATATTTATGCGTTAGCACGGAATATATGTGTAATAACGGAATATATATGTGTAAGAACGGAATATATATGTGTAAGAACGGAATATATATGTGTAAGAACGGAATATATATGTGTAAGAACTGAATATATATATGCGTAAAGCTGAATATATATGCGTAAGAACTGAATATATATGCCTAAGAACTGAATATATATGTGTAAGAACGGAATATATATGCGTAAGAACTCAATATATATGCGTAAAACTGAATATATATGCAAAAGAACGGAATATATATGTGTAAGAACTGGAATATATATGTGTAAGAACTGAATATATATGTGTGAGAAGTGAATATATATGTGTAAGAACTGAATATATATGTTTAAGAACGGAATATATATGTGTAAGAACGGAATATATATGTGTAAGAACGGAATATATATGTGTAAGAACTGAATATATATCCGTAAGAACGGAATACATATGTGTAAGAACGGAATATATATGTGTAAGAACCGAATATATATGTGCAAAAACGGAAAATATATGTGTAAGAACGGAATATATATGTTTAAGAACGAAATATATATGTGTAAGAACGTAATATATATGTGTAAGAACTGAATATATATGTGTAAGATCTGAATATATTGCGACAGAACGGAATATATATGCGTAAGAACGGAATATATGTGTTAGAACGGAATATATATGTGTAAGAACGGAATATATATGTGTAAGAACGGAATATATAGGTGTAAGATTGGAATATATATGTGTAAGAACAGAATATATATGTGTAAGAACTGAATATATATGTGTAAAAACGGAAATATGTGTAAGAACTGAATATATATGTGTAAGAACTGAATATATATGTGAAAGAAATGAATATATATGTGTAAGAACTGAATATATGCGTAAGAACTGAATATGTACGTGTAAGAACGGAATATATATGTGTAAGAACGGAATATGTACGTGTAAGAACGGTATATATATGTGTAAGAACTGAACATATATGTATTAGAAATGAATATATATGCGTAATAACGGAATATAAATGCGTAAGAACTGAATATATATGCGTAAGAACGGAATATATGTGTATGAACGGAATATATATGTGTAAGAACTGAATATATATGTGTAAGAACGGAATATATGTGTAAGAATATATATGCTTAAGAACGGAATATATATGTGTAAGAACGGAATATATATGCGTAAGAACTGAATATATATGTATAAGAACTGAATATATATGTGTAAAAACAGAATATATATGTGTAAAAACGGAATATATATGTGTAAGAACTGAATATATATGTGTAAGAACTGCATATATATGCGTAAAAACTGAATATATATGCGTAAGAACTGAATATTTATTCGTAAGAACTGAATATATATGCGTTAAACTGAATATATATGCGAAAGAACGGAATATATATGCGCAAGAACGGAATATATGTGTTAGAACGGAATATATATGTGTAAGAACGGAATATATATGAGTAAGAACGGAATATATATGTGTAAGATCGGAATATATATGTGTTAGAACAGAATATATATGTATAAGAACGGAATATATATGTGTAAAAACGGAATATATGTGTAAGAACTGAATATATATGTGTAAGAACTGAATATATATGTGTAAAACTGAATATATATGTGTAAGAACTGAATATATATGCGTAAGAACTGAATATGTACGTGTAAGAACGGAATATATATGTGTAAGAACGGAATATGTACGTGTAAGAACGGAATATATATGCGTAAGAACTGAACATATATGTTTTAGAAATGAATATATATGCGTAAGAACTGAATATATATCTGTAAGAACTGAATATATGGGTGTAAGAACTGAATATATATGCGTAAGAATGGAATATATATGTGTAAGAACGGAATATGTACGTGTAAGAACGGAATATATATGTGTAAGAACGGAATATTTATGCGTTAGAACGGAATATATTAAGAACGGAATATTTATGCGTTAGAACGGAATATATATGTGTAAGAACGGAATATATATGTGTAAGAACGGAATATATATGTGTAAGAACGGAATATATATGTGTAAGAACTGAATATATGTATGCGTAAAACTGAATATATATGCGTAAGAACTGAATATATATGCGTAAGAACGGAATATATATGAGTAAGAACTGAATATATATGCGTAAAACTGAATATATATGCGAAAGAATGGAATATATATGTGTAAGAACTGAATATATATGTGTAAGAAGTGAATATATATGTGTAAGAACTGAATATATATGTGTAAGAACGGAATATATATGTTTAAGAACGCAATATATATGTTTAAGAACGGAATATATATGTGTAAGAACGGAATATATATGTGTAAAAACTGAATATATATGTGTAAGAACTGAATATATATGTGTAAGAACTGAATATATATACGTAAGAACGGAATATATATGTGTAAGAACGGAATATATATGTGTAAAAACCGACGATATATGTGCAAAAACGGAATATATATGTGTAAGAACGGAATATATATGTTTAAAAACGAAATATATATGTGTAAGAACTGAATATATATGTGTAAGAACTGAATATATATGTGTAAGATCTGAATATATATGTGTAAGAACTGAATATATATCCCTAAGAACTGAATATATATGCGTAAGAACTGAATATATATGCGTAAGAACTGAATATATATGCGTAAGAACGGAATATATATGCGTAAGAACGGAATATATATGCGTAAGTACGGAATATATGTGTAAGAACGTAATATATATGTGTAAGAACTGAATATATATGTGTAAGAACGGAATATATGTGTAAGAATATATATGCGTAAGAACGGAATATATATGTGTAAGAATGGAATATATATGCGTAAGAACTGAATATATATGTATAAGAACTGAATATATATGTGTAAAAACAGAATATATATGTGTAAGAACGGAATATATATGTGTAAGAACTAAATATTTATGTGTAAGATCTGCATATATATGCGTAAAAACTGAATATATATGCGTAAGAACTGAATATTTATTCGTAAGAACTGAAAATATATGCGTAAAACTGAATATATATGCGAAAGAACTGAATATATATGCGTAAGAACGGAATATATGTGTTAGAACGGAATATATATGTGTAAGAACGGAATATATATGTGTAAGAACGGAATATATACGTGTTAGATCGGAATATATATGTGTAAGAACAGAATATATATGTGTAAGAACGGAATATATATGTGTAAAAACGGAATATATGTGTAAGAACTGAATATATATGTGTAAGAACTGAATATATATGTGTAAGAACTGAATATATATGTGTAAGAACTGAATATATACGCGTAAGAACTGAATATGTACGTGTAAGAACGGAATATATATGTGTAAGAACGGAATGTGTACGTGTAAGAACGGAATATATATGTGTAAGAACTGAACATATATGTGTAAGAAATGAATATATATGCATAAGAACTGAATATATATGCTTAAAAACTAAATATATATGCGTAAGAACTGAATATATATCTGTAAGAACTGAATATATGTGTGTAAGAACTGAATATATATGCGTAAGAACGGAATATATATGTGTAAGAACGGAATATACATGTGTAAGAACGAAATATGTACGTGTAAGAACGGAATATATATGTGTAAGAACGGAATATTTTAGCGTTAGAACGGAATATATGTGTAAGAACGGAATATATATGTGTTAGAACGGATTATATATGTGTAAGAACGGAATATATATGTCTAAGAACGGAATATATATGTGTAAGAACTGAATATATATATGCGTAAAACTGAATATTATGCGTAAGAACTGAACATATATGCGTAAGAACTGAATATATATGCGTAACAACTGAATATATATGTGTAAGAACTGAATATATATGTGTAAGAACTGAATATATATGCGTAAAACTGAATACATATGCGTAAGAACTGAATATATATACGTAAGAACTGAATATATATGCGTAAAACTGAATATATCTGCGAAAGAACGGAATTTATATGTGTACGAACTGAATATATATGTGTAAGAAGTGAATATATATGTGTAATAACTGAATATATATGTGTAAGAACGGAATATATATGTGTAAGAACGGAATATATATGTGTAAGAACGGAATATATATGTGTAAGAACGGAATATATATGTGTAAGAACGGAATATATATGTGTAAAAACTGAATATATATGTGTAAGAACGGAATATATATGTGTAAGAACTGAATATATATCCGTAAGAACGGAATATACATGTGTAAGAACCGAATATATATGTGTAAAAACGGAATATATATGTGTAAGAACGGAATATATATGTTTAAGAACGAAATATATATGTGTAAGAACTGAATATATATGTGTAAGAACTGAATATATATGCGTAAGAACTGAATATATATCCTTAAGAACTGAATATATATCCGTAAGAACAGAATATATATGCGTAAGAACTGAATATATATGCGTAAGAACGGAGTATATATGCGTAAGAACTGAATATATATGCGTAAGAACGGAATATATGTGTAAGAACGGAATATATATGTGTAAGAACTGAATATATATGTGTAAGAACGAAATATATGTGTAAGAATATATATGCTTAAGAACGGAATATATATGTGTAAGAACGGAATATATATGCGTAAGAACTGAATATATATGTGTAAGAACTGAATATATATGTGTAAAAACAGAATATATATGTGTAAGAACGGAATATATATGTGTAAGAACTGAATATATATGTGTCAGAACTGCACATATATGCGTAAAAACTGAATATATATGCGTCAGAACTGAATATTTTTTCGTAAGAACTGAATATATATGCGTAAAATTGAATATATATGCGAAAGAACGGAATATATATGCGTAAGACCGGAATATATGTGTTAGAACGGAATATATATCTGTAAGAACGGAATATATATGTTTAAGAACGGAATATATACGTGTAAGATCGGAATATATATGTGTAAGAACAGAATATATATGTGTAAGAACGGAATATATATGTGTAAAAACGGAATATATGTGTGAGAACTGAATATATATGTGTAAGAACTGAATATATATGTGTAAGAACTGAATATATATGCGTATGAACTGAATATGTACGTGTAAGAATGGAATATATATGTGTAAAAGCGGAATATGTACGTGCAAGAACGGAATATATATTTGTAAGAGAGGAATATATATGTGTAAGAACGGAATATGTACGTGTAAGAACGGAATATATATGTGTAAGAACGGAATATATATGTATAAGAACGGAATATATATGTGTAAGAAGTGAATATATATGTGTAAGAACTGAATATATATGTGTAAGAACGGAATATATATGTGTAAGTACGAAATATATATGTGTAAGAAATGAATATATATGCGTAAGAACTGAATATATATGCGTAAGAACTGAATATATATGCGTAAGAACTGAATATATATGTGTAAGAACTGAATATATATGCGTAAGAACGGAATATATATGTGTAAGAAGGGAATATATATTTTTTAAGAACGGAATATGTACGTGTAAGAACGGAATATATATGTGTAAGAACGGAATATATATGTATAAGAACGGAATATATATGTGTAAGAACTGAATATATATGTGTAAGAAGTGAATATATACGTGTAAGAACGGAATATATATGTGTAAGAACGGAATATATATGTGTAAGAACGGAATATATATGTGTAAGAACGGAATATATATGTGTAAGAACCGAAGATATTTGTGCAAAAACGGAATATATATGTGTAAGAACGGAATATATATGTTTAAGAACGAAATATATATGTGTAAGAACTGAATATATATGTGTAAGAACTGAATATATATGTGTAAGAACGAAATATATGTGTAAGAATATATATGCGTAAGAACGGAATATATATGTGTAAGAACGGAATATATATGCGTAAGAACTGAATATATATGTATAAGAACTGAATATATATGCGTAAAACTGAATACATATGTGTAAGAACTGAATATATATGCGTAAGAACTGAATATATATGCGTAAAACTGAATATATGCGAAAGAACGGAATATATATGTGTATGCACTGAATATATATGTGTAAGAAGTGAATATATATGTGTAAGAACTGAATATATATGTGTAAGAACGGAATATATATGTGTAAGAACGGAATATATATGTTTAAGAACGGAATAAATATGTGTAAGAACTGAATATATGTATAAGAACTGAATATACATGTGTAAAAACAGAATATATATGTGTAAGAACGGAATATATATGTGTAAGAACTGAATATATATGTGTAAGAAATGAATATATATGCGTAAGAACTGAATATATATGCGTAAGAACTGAATATATATGCGTAATAACTGAATATATATGTGTAAGAACTGAATATATATGCGTAAGAATGGAATATATATGTGTAAGAAGGGAATATATATGTGTAAGAACGGAATATGTACGTGTAAGAACGGAATATATATGTGTAAGAACGGAACATATATGTATAAGAACGGAATATATATGTGTAAGAACTGAATATATATGTGTAAGAACGGAATATATGTGTAAGAATATATATGCGTAAGAACGGAATATATATGTGTAAGAACGGAATATATAGGCGTAAGAACTGAATATATATGTATAAGAACTGAATATATATGCGTAAAACTGAATACATATGTGTAAGAACTGAATATATATGCGTAAGAACTGAATATATATGCGTAAAACTGAATATATGCGAAAGAACGGAATATATATGTGTACGAACTGAATATATATGTGTAAGAAGTGAATATATATGTGTAAGAACTGAATATATATGTGTAAGAACGGAATATATATGTGTAAGAACGGAATATATATATTTAAGAACGGAATAAATATGTGTAAGAACTGAATATATGTATAAGAACTGAATATACATGTGTAAAAACAGAATATATATGTGTAAGAACGGAATATATATGTGTAAGAACTGAATATATATGTGTAAGAACTGCACATATATGCGTAAAAACTGAATATATATGCGTACGAACTGAATATTTATTCGTAAGAACTGAATATATATGTGTAAGAACTGAATATATATGCGTAAGAACGGAATATATATGTGTAAGAACGGAATATATATGTGTAAGAATGGAATATATATCTGTAAGAACTGAATATATATGCCAAAGAACTGAATATGTACGTGTAAGAACGGAATATATATGTGTAAGAACGGAATATGTACGTGTAAGAACGGAATATATATGTGTAAGAACGGAATATAAATATATAAGAACGGAATATATATGTGTAAGAAGTGAATATATATGTGTAAGAACTCAATATATATGTGTAAGAACGGAATATATATGTGTAAGTACGGAATACATATGTGTAAGAAATGAATATATTATGCGTAAGAACTGAATATATATGCGTAAGAACTGAATATATATGCGTAAGAACTAAATATATATGTGTAAGAACTGAATATATATGCGTAAGAACGGAATATATGTGTGTAAGAAGGGAATATATATGTGTAAGAACGGAATATGTACGTGTAAGAACGGAATATTATGTGTAAGAACGGAATATATATGTATAAGAACGGAATATATATGTGTAAGAACTGAATATATATGTGTAAGAAGTGAATATATATGTGTAAGAACTGAATATATATGTGTAAGAACGGAATAAATATGTGTAGGAACGGAATATATATTTGTAAGAACGGAATATATTTGTGTAAGTACGGAATACATATGTGTAAGAAATGAATATATTATGCGTAAGAACTGAATATATATGCGTAAGAACTGAATATATATGCGTAAGAACTAAATATATATGTGTAAGAACTGAATATATATGCGTAAGAACGGAATATATATGTGTAAGAAGGGAATATATATGTGTAAGAACGGAATATGTACGTGTAAGAACGGAATATTATGTGTAAGAACGGAATATATATGTATAAGAACGGAATATATATGTGTAAGAACTGAATATATATTTGTAAGAAGTGAATATATATGTGTAAGAACTGAATATATATGTGTACGAATTTAATATATATGTGTAAGAACGGAATAAATATGTGTAGGAACGGAATATATATTTGTAAGAACGGAATATATTTGTGTAAGAACTGAATATATATGTGTAAGAACTAAATATATATGCGTAAGAACTGAATATATATGCGTAAGAACTGAATATATATGCGTAAGAACGGAATATATATGTGTAAGAACGGAATATATATGTGTAAGAAGTGAATATATATGTGTAAGAACAAATATATATGTGTAAGAACGGAATATATATGTGTAACAACGGAATATATATGTGTAAGAACGGAATATATATGTGTAAGAACGGAATATATATGTGTTAGTACTGAATATATACGTGTAAGATTGGAATATATATGTGTAAGAACGGAATATATACGTGTAAGAATGGAATATATACGTGTAAGAAAGGAATATATATGTGTAAATTAAAACGGACTATATATGTGTAAGAACATAATATATACGTGTAAGAACGGAATATATACGTGTAAGATCGGAATATATATGTGTAAAAACAGAATATATGTGTAAGAACTGAATATATATGTGTAAGAACTGAATATATATGTGTAAGAACGGAATATATATGTGTAAGAACGGAATATATATGTGTAAGAACTGAATATATATGCGTAAAACTGAATATATATGCGTAAGAACTGAACTTATATGCGTAAGAACTGAATATATATGCGTAACAAATGAATATATGTGTAAGAACTGAATATATATGTGTAAGAACTTAATATATATGCGAAAAACTGAATACATATGCGTAAGAACTGAATATATATGCGAAAGAACTGAATATATATGCGTAAAACTGAATATATATGAGAAAGAACGGAATATATATGCGTAAGAATGGAATATATGTGTAAGAACGGAATATATAGGTGTAAGAACGGAATAAATATGTGTAAGAACGGAATATATATGTGTAAGAATGGAATATATATGTGTAAGAACGGAATAAATATGTGTAAAAACGGAATATATGTGTAAGAACTGAATATATATGTGTAAGAACTGAATATATATGTGTAAGAACTGAATATGTATGTGTAAGAACTGAGTATATATGCGTAAGTACTGAATATATATGCGTAAGAACTGAATATATGCGTAAGAACTGAATATATATGTGTAAGAACGGAATATATATGTGTAAGAACGGAAAAAATATGTGTAGGAACGGAATATATATTTGTAAGAACGGAATATATTTGTGTAAGAACTGAATATATATGTGTAAGAACTAAATATATATGCGTAAGAACTGAATATATATGCGTAAGAACTGAATATATATGCGTAAGAACGGAATATATATGTGTAAGAACGGAATATATATGTGTAAGAAGTGAATATATATGTGTAAGAACTAAATATATATGTGTAAGAACGGAATATATATGTGTAACAACGGAATATATATGTGTAAGAACGGAATATATGTGTAAGAACGGAATATATATGTGTTAGTACTGAATATATACGTGTAAGATTGGAATATATATGTGTAAGAACGGAATATAAACGTGTAAGAATGGAATATATACGTGTAAGAAAGGAATATATATGTGTAAATTAAAACGGACTATATATGTGTAAGAACATAATATATACGTGTAAGAACGGAATATATACGTGTAAGATCGGAATATATATGTGTAAAAACAGAATATATGTGTAAGAACTGAATATATATGTGTAAGAACTGAATATATATGTGTAAGAACGGAATATATATGTGTAAGAACGGAATATATATGTGTAAGAACTGAATATATATGCGTAAAACTGAATATATATGCGTAAGAACTGAACATATATGCGTAAGAACTGAATATATATGCGTAACAAATGAATATATGTGTAAGAACTGAATATATATGTGTAAGAACTTAATATATATGCGAAAAACTGAATACATATGCGTAAGAACTGAATATATATGCGAAAGAACTGAATATATATGCGTAAAACTGAATATATATGCGAAAGAACGGAATATATATGCGTAAGAATGGAATATATGTGTAAGAACGGAATATATAGGTGTAAGAACGGAATAAATATGTGTAAGAACGGAATATATATGTGTAAGATTGGAATATATATGTGTAAGAACGGAATAAATATGTGTAAAAACGGAATATATGTGTAAGAACTGAATATATATGTGTAAGAACTGAATATATATGTGTAAGAACTGAATATGTATGTGTAAGAACTGAGTATATATGCGTAAGTACTGAATATATATGCGTAAGAACTGAATATATATGCGTAAGAACTGAATATATATGTGTAAGAACGGAATATATATGTGTAAGAACTGAATATATATGTGTAAGAAGTGAATATATATGTGTAAGAACGGAATATATATGTGTAAGAACGGAATATATATCTGTAAGAACGGAATATATATGTGTAAGAACGGAATACATATGTGTAAGAACGGAATATATATGTGTAAGAACTGAATATATACGTGTAAGATCGGAATATATATGTGTAAGAACGGAATATAAACGTGTAAGAATGGAATATATACGTGTAAGAAAGGAATATATATGTGTAAAAACGGCATATATATGTGTAAGAATATAATATATAAGTGTAAGAACATAATATATACGTGTAAGAACGGAATATATATGTGTAAGAACGGAATATTTATGCGTGAGAACGAAATATATATGTGTAAGATCGGAATATATATGTGTAAGAACAGAATATATATGTGTAAGAACGGAATATATATATGTAAAAACGGAATATATGTGTAAGAACTGAATATATATGTTGAATATATATGTGTAAGAACTGAATATATATGTGTAAGACCTGAATATATATGCGTAAGAACTGAATATGTACGTGTAAGAATGGAATATATATGTGTAAGAACGGAATATGTACGTGTTAGAACGGAATATATATGTGTAAGAACTGAACATATATGTGTAAGAAATGAATATATATGCGTAAGAACTAAATATATATGCGTAAAAACTAAATATATATGCGTAAGAACTGAATATATATCTGTAAGAACTGAATATATATCTGTAAGAAATGAATATGTATGCGTAAGAACGGAATATATATGTGTATGAACGGAATATATATGTGTAAGAACGGAATATGTACGTGTAAGAACGGAATATGTACGTGTAAGAACGGAATATATATGTGTAAGAACGAAATAGTTATGTGTTAGAACGGAATATATGTGTAAGAACGGAATATATATGTGTAAGAACGGAATATATATGTGTAACAACGGAATATATATGTGTAAGAACTGAATATATATATGCGTTAAACTGAATATATATGCGTAAGAACTGAACATATATGCGTAAGAACTGAATATATATACGTAACAACTGAATATATATGTGTAAGAACTGAATATATATGTGTAAGAACTGAATATATATGCGTAAAACTGAATACATATGCGTAAGAACTGAATATATATGCGTAAGAACTGAATATATATGCGTAAAACTGAATATATGCGAAAGAACGGAATATATATGTGTACGAACTGAATATATATGTGTAAGAAGTGAATATTTATGTGTAAGAACTGAATATATATGTGTAAGAACGGAATACATATGTGTAAGAACGGAATATATATGTTTAAGAACGGAATATATATGTGTAAGAACTGAATATATATGTATAAGAACTGAATATATATGTGTAAAAACAGAATATATATGTGTAAGAACAGAATATATATGTGTAAGAACTGAATATATATGTGTAAGAACTGCACATATATGCGTAAAAACTGAATATATATGCGTAAGAACTGAATATTTATTCGTAAGAACTGAATATATACGCCTAAAACTGAATATATATGCGTAAGAACTGAACATATATGCGTAAGAACTGAATATAAATGCGTAACAACTGAATATATATGTGTAAGAACTGAATATATATGTGAAAGAACTGAAAATATATGCGTAAAACTGAATACATATGCGTAACAACTGAATATATATGCGTAAGAACTGAATATATATGCGTAAAACTGAATATATATGCGAAAGAACGGAATATATATGCGTAAGAACGGAATATATGTGTAAGAACGGAATATATATGTGTAAGAACGGAATATATATGTGTAAGAACGGAATAAATATGTGTAAGAACAGAATATATATGTGTAAGAACTGAATATTTATGTGTAAGAACACAATATATATGTGTAAGAACTGAATATATATATGTAAGAACTGAACTGAATATATATGCTTAAGAACTGAATATATATGCGTAAGAACTGAATATATATGCGTAAGAACGGAATATATATGCGTAAAAACTGAATATATATGCATAAGAACGCAATATATATGTGTAAGAGCGGAATATATATTTGTAAGAAATGAATATATATGTGTAAGAACGGAATATGTACGTGTAAGAACGGAATATATATGTGTAAAAACGGAATATATATGTGTAAGAACGGAATACATATGTGTAAGAACGGAATATATATGTGTAAGAACGGAATATGTACGTGTAAGAACGGAAAATATATGTGTAAGAAATGAATATATATGCGTACGAACTGAATATATATGCGTAAGAACGGAATATATATGTGTAATAACTGAATATATATGCGTAAAACTGAATATTTATGCGTAAGAACTGAACATATATGTGTAAGAAATGAATATATATGCGTAAGAACTGAATATATATGCGTAAGAACGGAATATATATGTGTAAGAACTGAATATATATGGTAGGAAGTGAATATATATGTGTAAGATCTGAATATATATGTGTAAGAACGGAATATATATGTGTAAGAACGGAATATATATGTGTAAGAACGGAATATATATGTGTAAGAACGGAATATATACGTGTAAGATCGGAATATATATGTGTAAGAACGGAATACATACGTGTAAGAATGGAATATATACGTGTAAGAAAGGAATATATATGTGTAAAAACGGAATATATATGTTTTAGAACATAATATATACGTGTAAGAACGGAATATATACGTGTAAGAACGAAACATATATTTGTAAGAACGGAATATTTATACGTTAGAACGGAATATATATGTGTAAGAACGGAATATATATGTGTAAGAACGGACTATATATGTGTAAGAACGGAATATATATGTGTAAGAACGGAATATATATGTGTAAGAACTGAATATATATGCGTAAAACTGAATATATATGCGTCAGAACTGAACATATATGCGTAAGAACTGAATATATATGTGTAAGAAATGAATATATATGCGTAAGAACTGAATATATATGCGTAAAAACTAAATATATATGCGTAAGAACTGAATATATACCTGTAAGAACTGAATATATATGTGTAAGAACTGAATATATATGCGTAAGAACGGAATATATATGTGTAAGAACGGAATATATATGTGTAAGAACGGAATATGTACGTGTAAGAACGGAATATGTACGTGTAAGAACGGAATATATATGTGTAAGAACGGAATATATATGTATAAGAACGGAATATATATGTGTAAGAAGTGAATATATATGTGTAAGAACTGAATATATATGTGTAAGAACGGAATATATATGTGTAAGTACGGAATATATATGTGTAAGAAATGAAAATATATGCGTAAGAACTGAATATATATACGTAAGAACTGAATATATATGTGTAAGAACTGAATATATAGGCGTAAAAACGGAATATATATGTGTAAGAACGGAATATATATGTGTAAGAACGGAATATGTACGTGTAAGAACGGAATATATATGTGTAAGAACGGAATATATATGTATAAGAACGGAATATATATCTGTAAGAACTGAATATATATATGTGTAAGAACTGAATATATAGGCGTAAGAACGGAATATATGTGAAAGAACTGAATATATATGTGTAAGAAATGAATATATATGTGTCAGGACTGAATATATATGTGTAAGAACGGAATATATATGTGTAAGAACTGATTATATATGTGTAAGAAGTGAATATATATGTGTAAGAACTGAATATATAAGTGTAAGAACGGAATATATATGTGTAAGAACGGAATATATATGTGTAAGAACGGAATATACATGTGTAAGAACTGAAAATATATGTGTAAGAAATGAATATATATGTGTCAGGACTGAATATATATGTGTAAGAACGAAATAGTTATGCGTTAGAACGGAATATATGTGTAAGAACGGAATATATATGTGTAAGAACTGAATATATATGCGTAAGAACTGAATATATATCCGTAAGAACTGAATATATATGCGTAAGAACTGAATATATATGCGTAAGAACTGAATATATATGCGTAAGAACGGAATATATATGCGTAAGAACTGAATATATATGCGTAAGAACGGAATATATGTGTAAGAACGGAATATATATGTGTAAGAACTGAATATATATGTGTAAGAACGGAATATATGTGTAAGAATATATATGCGTAAGAACGGAATATATATGTGTAATAACGGAATATATATGCGTAAGTACTGAATATATATGTGTAAGAACTGAATATATATGTGTAAAAACAGAATATATATGTGTAAGAACGGAATATATATGTGTAAGTACTGAATATATATTAGTAAGAACTGCACATATATGCGTAAAAACAGAATATATATGTGTAAGAACGGAATATATATGTGTAAGTACTGAATATATATTAGTAAGAACTGCACATATATGCGTAAAAACTGAATATATATGCGTAAGAACTGAATATTTATGCGTAAGAACTGAATATATATGCGTAAAACTGAATATATATGCGACAGAACGGAATATATATGCGTAAGAACGGAATATATGTGTTAGAACGGAATATATATGTATAAGAACGGAATATATATTTGTAAGAACTGAATATATACGTGTAAGATCGGAATATATATGTGTAAGAACGGAATATATATGTGTAAAAACGGAATATATGTGTAAGAACTGAATATATATGTGTAAGAACTGAATATATATGTGTAAGAACTGAATATATATGTGTAAGAACGGAATATATATGTGTAAGAACTGAATATGTACGTGTAAGAACGGAATATATATGTGTAAGAACGTAATATGTACGTGTAAGAACGGAATATATATGTGTAAGAACGGAATATATATGTGTAAGAACGGAATATATATGTGTAAGAACTGAATATATATGTGTAAGAAATGAATATATATGTGTCAGGACTGAATATATATGTGTAAGAACGGAATATTTATGTGTAAGAACGGAATAAATATGTTTAAGAACGGAATATATATGTGTAAGAACGGAATATATATGTGTAAGAACTGAATATATGTGTAAAAACTGAATATATATGTGTAAGAACTGAATATATATGTGTAAGAACTGAATATATATCCGTAAGAATGGAATATATATGTGTAAGAACGGAATATATATGTGTAAGAACCGAATATATATGTTTAAAAACGGAATATATATGTGTAAGAACCGAATATATATGTTTAAGAACGAAATATATATGTGTAAGAACTGAATATATATGTGTAAGAACTCAATAAATATGTGTAAGAACTGAATATATATGCGTAAGAACTGAATATATCCGTAAGAACTGAATATATATGCGTAAGAACTGAATATATATGCGTAAGAACTGAATATATATGCGTAAGAACGGAATATATATGCGTAAGAACTGAATATATATGCGTAAGAACGGAATATATTTGTAAGAACGGAATATATATGTGTAAGAACGGAATATATATGTGTAAGAACGGAATATATGTGTAAGAATATATTTGCGTAAGAACGGAATATATATGTGTTAGAACGGAATATATATGCGTAAGTACTGAATATATATGTGTAAGAACTGAATATATATGTGTAAACACAGAATATATATGTGTAAGAACGGAAAATATATGTGTAAGTACTGAATATATATTAGTAAGAACTGCACATATATGCGTAAAAACTGAATATATATGCGTAAGAACTGAATATTTATGCGTAAGAACTGCATATATATCCGTAAAACTGAATATATATGCGAAAGAACAGAATATATATGCGTAAGGACGGAATATATGTGTTAGAACGGAATATATATGTGTAAGAACGGAATATATATGTGTAAGAACGGAATATATACGTGTAAGATCGGAATATATATGTGTAAGAACGGAATATATATGTGTAAAAACGGAATATATGTGTAAGAACTGAATATATATGTGTTAGAACTGAATATATATGTGTAAGAACTGAATATATAAGTGTAAGAACGGAATATATATGTGTAAGAACTGAATATGTACGTGTAGGAACGGAATATATGTGTGTAAGAACGGAATATGTACGTGTAAGAACGGAATATATATGTGTAAGAACTGAACATATATGTGTAAGAAATGAATATATATGCGTAAGAACTGAATATATATGCGTAAGAACTAAATATATATGCGTAAGAACTGAATATATATGTGTAATAACTGAATATATATGCCTAAGAACTGAATATATATGTGTAAGAACTGAATATATATGCGTAAGAACTGAATATGTACGTGTAAGAACGGAATATATATTTGTAAGAACGGAATATGTACGTGTTAGAACGGAATATATATGTGTAAGAACTGAACATATATGTGTAAGAACTGAATATATATGTGTAAGAACTGAATATATATGTCTAAGAACTGAATATGTATGCGCAAGAATTGAATATATATGCGTAAGAACTGAATATATATGCGTAAGAACGGAATATATATGTGTAAGAACTGAATATATATGGTAGGAAGTGAATATATATGTGTAAGAACTGAATATATATTTGTAAGAACGGAATGTATATGTGTAAGAACGGAATATATATGTGTAAGAACGGAATATATATGTGTAAGATCGGAATATATACGTGCAAGATCGGAATATATATGTGTAAGAACGGAATACATACGTGTAAGAATGGAATATATACGTGTAAGAAAGGAATATATATGTGTAAAAACGGAATATATATGTGTAAGAGCATAATATATACGTGCAAAAACGGAATATATACGTGTAAGAACGAAATATATATTTGTAAGAGCGGAATATTTATGCTTTAGAACGGAATATATATGTGTAAGAACGGAATATATATGTGTAAGAACGGAATATATATGTGTAAGAATATATATGCGTAAGAACGGAATATATATGTGTAAGAACGGAATATATATGCGTAAGTACTGAATATATATGTGTAAGAACTGAATATATATGTGTAAAAACAGAATATATATGTGTAAGAACGGAATATATATGTATTAGTACTGAATATATATTAGTAAGAACTGCACATATATGCGTAAAAACTGAATATATATGCGTAAGAACTGAATATTTATGCGTAAGAACTGAATATATATGCGTAAAACTGAATATATATGCGACAGAACGGAATATATATGCGTAAGAACGGAATATATGTTTTAGAACGGAATATATATGTATAAGAACGGAATATATATTTGTAAGAACGGAATATATACGTGTAAGATCGGAATATATATGTGTAAGAACGGAATATATATGTGTAAAAACGGAATATATGTGTAAGAACTGAATATATATGTGTAAGAACTGAATATATATGTGTAAGAACTGAATATATATGTGTAAGAACGGAATATATATGTGTAAGAACTGAATATGTACGTGTAAGAACGGAATATATATGTGTAAGAACGTAATATGTACGTGTAAGAACGGAATATATATGTGTAAGAACGGAATATATATGTGTAAGAACGGAATATATATGTGTAAGAACTGAATATATATGTGTAAGAAATGAATATATATGTGTCAGGACTGAATATATATGTGTAAGAACGGAATATTTATGTGTAAGAACGGAATAAATATGTTTAAGAACGGAATATATATGTGTAAGAACGGAATATATATGTGTAAGAACTGAATATATATGTGTAAAAACTGAATATATATGTGTAAGAACTGAATATATATGTGTAAGAACTGAATATATATCCGTAAGAATGAAATATATATGTGTAAGAACGGAATATATATGTGTAAGAACCGAATATATATGTTTAAAAACGGAATATATATGTGTAAGAACGGAATATATATGTTTAAGAACGAAATATATATGTGTAAGAACTGAATATATATGTGTAAGAACTGAATAAATATGTGTAAGAACTGAATATATATGCGTAAGAACTGAATATATCCGTAAGAACTGAATATATATGCGTAAGAACTGAATATATATGCGTAAGAACTGAATATATATGCGTAAGAACGGAATATATATGCGTAAGAACTGAATATATATGCGTAAGAACGGAATATATTTGTAAGAACGGAATATATATGTGTAAGAACTGAATATATATGTGTAAGAACGGAATATATGTGTAAGAATATATTTGCGTAAGAACGGAATATATATGTGTAAGAACGGAATATATATGCGTAAGTACTGAATATATATGTGTAAGAACTGAATATATATGTGTAAACACAGAATATATATGTGTAAGAACGGAAAATATATGTGTAAGTACTGAATATATATTAGTAAGAACTGCACATATATGCGTAAAAACTGAATATATATGCGTAAGAACTGAATATTTATGCGTAAGAGCTGCATATATATGCGTAAAACTGAATATATATGCGAGAGAACAGAATATATATGCGTAAGGACGGAATATATGTGTTAGAACGGAATATATATGTGTAAGAACGGAATATATATGTGTAAGAACGGAATATATACGTGTAAGATCGGAATATATATGTGTAAGAACGGAATATATATGTGTAAAAACGGAATATATGTGTAAGAACTGAATATATATGTGTTAGAACTGAATATATATGTGTAAGAACTGAATATATAAGTGTAAGAACGGAATATATATGTGTAAGAACTGAATATGTACGTGTAGGAACGGAATATATGTGTGTAAGAACGGAATATGTACGTGTAAGAACGGAATATATATGTGTAAGAACTGAACATATATGTGTAAGAAATGAATATATATGCGTAAGAACTGAATATATATGCGTAAGAACTAAATATATATGCGTAAGAACTGAATATATATGTGTAATAACTGAATATATATGCGTAAGAACTGAATATATATGTGTAAGAACTGAATATATATGCGTAAGAACTGAATATGTACGTGTAAGAACGGAATATATATTTGTAAGAACGGAATATGTACGTGTAAGAACGGAATATATATGTGTAAGAACTGAACATATATGTGTAAGAACTGAATATATATGTGTAAGAACTGAATATATATGTCTAAGAACTGAATATGTATGCGCAAGAACTGAATATATATGCGTAAGAACTGAATATATATGCGTAAGAACGGAATATATATGTGTAAGAACTGAATATATATGGTAGGAAGTGGATATATGTGTAAGAACTGAATATATATTTGTAAGAACGGAATATATATGTGTAAGAACGGAATATATATGTGTAAGAACGGAATATATATGTGTAAGATCGGAATATATACGTGCAAGATCGGAATATATATGTGTAAGAACGGAATACATACGTGTAAGAATGGAATATATACGTGTAAGAAAGGAATATATATGTGTAAAAACGGAATATATATGTGTAAGAACATAATATATACGTGTAAAAACGGAATATATACGTGTAAGAACGAAATATATATTTGTAAGAGCGGAATATTTATGCTTTAGAACGGAATATATATGTGTAAGAACGGAATATATATGTGTAAGAACGGAATATATATGTGTAAGAACGGAATATATATGTGTAAGAACTGAATATATATGCGTAAAACTGAATATATATGTGTAAGAACTGAACATATATGCGTAAGAACTGAATATATATGCGTAAGAACATAATATATACGTGTAAAAACGGAATATATACGTGTAAGAACGAAATATATATTTGTAAGAGCGGAATATTTATGCTTTAGAACGGAATATATATGTGTAAGAACGGAATATATATGTGTAAGAACGGAATATATATGTGTAAGAACGGAATATATATGTGTAAGAACTGAATATATATGCGTAAAACTGAATATATATGCGTCAGAACTGAACATATATGCGTAAGAACTGAATATATATGCGTAACAACTGAATATATATGTGTAAGAACGGAATATATATTTGTAAGAACTGAATATATATGCGTAAGAACTGAATATGTACGTGTAAGAACGGAATATATATGTGTAAGAACGGAAAATGTACGTGTAAGAACGGAATATATATGTGTAAGAACTGACCATATATGTGTAAGAAATGAATATATATGCGTAAGAACTGAATATATATGCGTAAGAACTAAATATATATGCGTAAGAACTGAATATATATGTGTAAGAACTGAATATATATGTGTAAGAACTGAATATATATGCGTAAGAACGGAATATATATGTGTAAGAACGGAATATATATGTGTAAGATCGGAATATGTACGTGTAAGAACGGAATATGTACGTGTAAGAACGGAATATATATGTGTAAGAACGGAATATATATGTATAAGAACGGAATATATATGTGTAAGAAGTGAATATATATGTGTAAGAACTGAATATATATGTGTAAGAACGGAATATATATGTGTAAGTACGGAATATATATGTGTAAGAAATGAAAATATATGCGTAAGAACTGAATATATATGCGTAAGAACTGAATATATATGTGTAAGAACTGAATATATAGGCGTAAAACGGAATATATATGTGTAAGAACGGAATATATATGTGTAAGAACGGAATATGTACGTGTAAGAACGGAATATATATGTGTAAGAACGGAATATATATGTATAAAAACGGAATATATATGTGTAAGAACTGAATATATATATGTGTAAGAACTGAATATATATGTTTAAGAACGGAATATATATGTGTAAGAATGGAATATATATGTGTAGGAGCGGAATAAATATGTGTAAGAACGGAATATATATGTGTAAGAACGGAATATATTTGTGTAAGAACTGAATATATATGTGTAAAAACTGAATATATATGTGTAAGAACTGAATATATATGCGTAAGAACTGAATATATATGCGTAAAAAATAAATATATATGCGTAAGAACTGAATATATATGCGTAAGAAAGGAATATATATGTGTAAGAACTGAATATATATGTGTTAGAAGTGAATATATATGTGTAAGAACGGAATATATATGTGTAAAAACGGAATATATATGTGTAAGAACGGAATGTGTAAGAACGGAATATATATGTGTAAGAACGGAATATATATGTGTAAGAACGGAATATATATGTGTAAGAACTGAATATATACGTGTAAGATTCGGATATATATGTGTGAGAACGGAATATATACGTGTAAGAATGGAATATATACGTGTAAGAAAGGAATATATATGTGTAAAAACGGAATATATATGTGTAAGAACATAATATATACGTGTAAGAACGGAATATATACGTGTAAGAACGATATATATGTGTAAGAACGGAATATTTATGCCTTAAAACGGAATATAAGAACGGAATATATATGTGTAAGAACTGAATATATATGCGTAAAACTGAATATATATGCGTAAGAACTGAACATGTATGCGTAAGAACTGAATATATATGCGTAAAACTGAATACATATGCGTAAGAACTGAATATATATGTGAAAGAACGGAATATATAGCGTAAGAACGGAATGTATGTGTAAGAATGGAATATATTACGTGTAATAACGGAATATATATGTGTAAGAACGGAATATATACGTGTAGGAACGGAATATATATGGTTAAGAACAGATTATATATGTGTAAGAACGGAATATATATGTGTAAAAACGGAATATATATGTGTAAGAACTGAATATATATGTGTAAGAACTGAATATATATGTTTAAGAACTGAATATATATTTGTAAGAACTGAATATATATGTGTAAGAACGGAATATATATGTGTAAAGACGGAATATATATTTGTAAGAACTCAATATATATGTGTAATAACTGAATATATATGTGTAAGAAACTGAATATATATGTTGAATATATATGTGTAAGAACTGATATATATGTGTAAGAACTGAATATATATGTGTAAGAACTGAATATATAGGCGTAAGAACGGAATATATACGTGTAAGAACAGAATAAATATGTGTAAGAACGGAATATGTACGTGTAAGAACGGAATATATATGTGTAAGAACGGAATATATATGTGTAAGAACTGATTATATATGTGTAAGAAGTGAATATATATGTGTAAGAACTGAATATATATGTGTAAGAACGGAATATATATGTGTAAGAACGGAATATGTACATGTAAGAACGGAATATATATGTGTAAGAACTGAACTTATATGTGTAGGAAATGAATATATATGCGGAAGAACTGAATATATATGCGTAAGAACTGAATATATATGCGTAAGAACTGAATATATATGTGTAAGAAGTGAATATATATGTGTAAGAACTGAATATATCTGTGTAAGCACGGAATATATATGTGTCAGAACGGAATATATATGTTTAAGAACGGAATATATATGTGTAAGAACGGAATATATATGTGTAAGAACTGAATATATAGGCGTAAAACGGAATATATATGTGTAAGAACGGAATATATATGTGTAAGAACGGAATATGTACGTGTAAGAACGGAATATATATGTGTAAGAACGGAATATATATGTATAAGAACGGAATATATATGTGTAAGAACTGAATATATATATGTGTAAGAACTGAATATATATGTTTAAGAACGGAATATATATGTGTAAGAATGGAATATATATGTGTAAGAGCGGAATAAATATGTGTAAGAACGGAATATATATGTTGTAAGAACGGAATATATTTGTGTAAGAACTGAATATATATGTGTAAGAACTGAATATATATGTGTAAGAACTGAATATATATGCGTAAGAACTGAATATATATGCGTAAAAAATAAATATATATGCGTAAGAACTGAATATATATGCGTAAGAAAGGAATATATATGTGTAAGAACTGAATATATATGTGTTAGAAGTGAATATATATGTGTAAGAACGGAATATATATGTGTAAAAACGGAATATATATGTGTAAGAACGGAATGTGTAAGAACGGAATATATATGTGTAAGAACGGAATATATATGTGTAAGAACGGAAATATATGTGTAAGAACTGAATATATACGTGTAAGATCGGAATATATATGTGTAAGAACGGAATATATACGTGTAAGAATGGAATATATACGTGTAAGAAAGGAATATATATGTGTAAAAACGGAATATATATGTGTAAGAACATAATATATACGTGTAAGAACGGAATATATACGTGTAAGAACGATATATATGTGTAAGAACGGAATATTTATGCCTTAAAACGGAATATAAGAACGGAATATATATGTGTAAGAACTGAATATATATGCGTAAAACTGAATATATATGCGTAAGAACTGAACATGTATGCGTAAGAACTGAATATATATGCGTAAAACTGAATACATATGCGTAAGAACTGAATATATATGTGAAAGAACGGAATATATATGCGTAAGAACGGAATGTATGTGTAAGAATGGAATATATACGTGTAATAACGGAATATATATGTGTAAGAACGGAATATATACGTGTAAGAACGGAATATATATGTGTAAGAACGGATTATATATGTGTAAGAACGGAATATATATGTGTAAAAACGGAATATATATGTGTAAGAACTGAATATATATGTGTAAGAACTGAATATATATGTTTAAGAACTGAATATATATTTGTAAGAACTGAATATATATGTGTAAGAACGGAATATATATGTGTAAAGACGGAATATATATTTGTAAGAACTCAATATATATGTGTAAGAACTGAATATATATGTGTAAGAACTGAATATATATGTGTAAGAACTGAATATATATGTGTAAGAACTGAATATATATGTGTAAGTACTGAATATATAGGCGTAAGAACGGAATATATACGTGTAAGAACAGAATAAATATGTGTAAGAACGGAATATGTACGTGTAAGAACGGAATATATATGTGTAAGAACGGAATATATATGTGTAAGAACTGATTATATATGTGTAAGAAGTGAATATATATGTGTAAGAACTGAATATATATGTGTAAGAACGGAATATATATGTGTAAGAACGGAAATATGTACATGTAAGAACGGAATATATATGTGTAAGAACTGAACTTATATGTGTAGGAAATGAATATATATGCGGAAGAACTGAATATATATGCGTAAGAACTGAATATATATGCGTAAGAACTGAATATATATGTGTAAGAAGTGAATATATATGTGTAAGAACTGAATATATCTGTGTAAGCACGGAATATATATGTGTCAGAACGGAATATATATGTTTAAGAACGGAATATATATGTGTAAGAACGGAATATATATGTGTAAGAACGGAATATATATGTGTAAAAACTGAATATATATGTGTAAGAATTGAATATATATGTGTAAGAACTGAATATATATCCGTAAGAACGAAATATATTTGTGTAAGAACGGAATATATATGTGTAAGAACCGAATATATATGTGTAAAAACGGAATATATATGTTTAAGAACGAAATATATATGTGTAAAAACTGAATATGTATGTGTAAGAACTGAATATATATGTGTAAGAAACTGAATATATATGCGTAAGAACTGAATATATATGCGTAAGAAATGAATATATATGCGTAAGAACTGAATATATATGCGTAAGAACTGAATATATATGCGTAAGAACGGAAATATATATGCGTAAGAACTAAATATATATGCGTAAGAATGGAATATATGTGTAAGAACGGAATATATATGTGTAAGAACTGAATATATATGTGTAAGAACGGAATATATGTGTAAGAATATATATGCGTAAGAACGGAATATATATGTGTAAAAACGGAATATATATGCGTAAGAACTGAATATATATGTGTAAGATCTGAATATATATGTGTAAAAACAGAATATATATGTGTAAGAACAGAATATATATGTGTAAAAACTGAATATATGTGTGTAAGAACTGCACATATATGCATAAAAACTGAATATATATGTGTAAGAACTGAATATATATGTTTAAGAACTGAATACATATGTGTAAGAACTGAATATATATGCCTAAGAACTGAATATGTGCGTGTAAGAACGGAATATATATGTGTTAGAACGGAATATGTACGTGTAAGAACGGAATATATATGTGTAAGAACTGATCATATATGTGTAAGAAATGAATATATATGCGTAAGAACTGAATATATATGCTTAAGAACTAAATATATATGCTTAAGAACTGAATATATATCTGTAAGAACTGAATATATATGTGTAAGAACTGAAATAAAATGCGTACGAACGGAATATATATGTGTAAGAACGGAATATATATGTGTAAGAACGGAATATGTACATATAAGAACTCAATATGTAGGTGTAAGAACGGAATATATATGCGTAAGAACGGAATATATATGTATAAGAACGGAATATATATGTGTAAGAACTGAATATATATGTGTAAGAACTGAATATATATGTGTAACAAATGAATACGTTTGCGTAAGAACTGAATATATATGCGTAAGAACTGAATATATATGCTTAAGAAACTGAATATATATGTGTAAGAACTGAATATATATGCGTAAGAACGGCATATATATCTGTAAGAACGGAATATATATGTGTAAGAACGTAATATGTACGTGTAAGAACGGAATATATATGTGTAAGAACGGAATATATATGTATAAGAACGGAATCTATATGTGTAAGAACTGAATATATATGCGTAAGAAGTGAATATATATGTGTAAGAACTGAATATATATGTGTAAGAACGGAATATATATGTGTAAGAATGGAATATATATGTGTACTAACGGATAAATATGTGTAAGAACGGAACATATATGTGTAAGAACGGAATATATTTGTGTAAGAACTGAATATATATGTGTAAGAACTGAATATATATGTGTAAGAACTGAATATATATGCGTACGAACTGAATATATATGCGTAAGAATTGAATATATATGCGTAAGAACGAAATATATATATGTAAGAACTGAATATATATGTGTAAGTAGTGAATATATATGTGTAAGAACTGAATATATATGTGTAAGAACGGAATATATATATGTAAGAACGGAATATATATGTGTAAGAACGGAATATATATGTGTAAGAACGGAATATATGTGTGTAAGAACTGAATATATACGTGGAAGATCGGAATATATATGTGTAAGAACGGAATATATACGTGTAAGAATGGAATATATACGTGTAAGAAAGGAATATATATGTTTAAAAACGGAATATATATGTGTAAGAACATAATATATACGTGTAAGTACGGAATATATACGTGTAAGAACGGAATATATATGTGTAAGAACGGAATATTTATGCGTTAGAACGGAATATATATGTGTAGAACGGAATTATATGTGTAAGAATGGAATATATATGTGCAAGAACTGAATATATATGCGTAAAACTGAATATATATGTGTAAGAACTGAACATATATGCGTAAGAACTGAATATATATGCGTAACAACTGAATATATATGTGTAAGAACTGAATATATATTTGTAAGAACTGAATATATAAGCGTAAGAACTGAATGTGTACGTGTAAGAACGGAATATATATGTGTAAAAATGGAATATGTACGTGTAAGAACGGAATATATATGTGTAAGAACTGAATATATATGCGTTACAACTGAATATATATGCATAAGAACTAAATATATATGCGTAAGAACTGAATATATATCTGTAAGAACTGAATATATATGTGTAAGAACTGAATATATATGCGTAAGAACGGAATATATATGTGTAAGAACGGAATATATACGTGTAAGAACGGAATATGTACGTGTAAGAATGGAATATGTACGTGTAAGAACGGAATATATATGTGTAAGAACGGAATATATATGTTTAAGAACGGAATATATATGTGTAAGAAGTGAATATATATGTGTTAGAACTGAATATATATCTGTAAGAACTGAATATATATGCGTAAGAACGGAATATATATGTGTAGGAACGGAATATATATGTGTAAGAACGGAATTTGTACGTGTAGGAACGGAATATATATGTGTAAGAACGAAATATATATGTATAAGAACAGAATATATATGTGTAAGAACTGAATATATATGTTTAAGAACTGAATATATATGTGTAAGAACGGAATATATATGTGTAAAAATGGAATATATATGTGTAAAAATGGAATATATATGTGTAAGAACGGAATAAATATGTGTAAGAACGGAATATATATGTGTAAGAACGGGATATATTTTGTGTAAGAACTGAATATATATGCGTAAAAACTGAATACATATGCGTAAGAACTGAATATATATGTGAAAGAACGGAATATATATGCGTAAGAACGGAATATATGTGTAAGAATGGAATATATACGTGTAAGAACGGAATATATAAAGAACGGAATATATACTGTGTTAAGAACGGAATATATATGTGTAAGAACGGATTATATATGTGTAAGAACGGAATATATATGTGTAAAACGAATATATATTTGTAAAAACTGAATATATATGTGTAAGAACTGAATATATATGTGTAAGAACTGAATATATATTTGTAAGAACTGAATATATATGTGCAAGAACGGAATATATATGTGTAAAGACGGAATATATATGTGTAAGAATGAATATATATATGTGTAAGAAAAGAATATATATGTGTAAGAACTGAATATATATTTGTAAGAACTGAATATATATGAGTTAAGAAACTAGAATATATAGGCGTAAGAACGAAATATATATGTGTAAGAATGGAATAAATATTTGTAAGAACGGAATATGTACGTGTAAGAACGGAATATATATGTGTAAGAATGGAATATATATGTGTATATATTGTGTAAGAACGGAATATATATGTGTAAGAACTGATTATATATAGTGTAAGAACTGAATATATATGTTTAAGAACTGAATATATATGTGTAAGAACGGAATATATATATGTGTAAAAATGGAATATATATGTGTAAGAACGGAATAATATATGTGTAAGAACGGAATATATATGTGTAAGAACGGGATATATTTGTGTAAGAACTGAATATATATATGAGTAAGAACAGAATATATATGTGTAAGAACTGAATATATATGCGTAAGAACTGAATTATTACGTAAGAACTGAATATATATTGCGTAAGGAACTAAATATATATGCGTAAGAACTGAATATATATCTGTAAGAACTGAATATATATGTGTAAGAACTGAATATATATGCGTAAGAACGGAATATATATGTGTAAGAACGGAATATATATTTGTAAGAACGGAATATGTACGTGTAAGAACGGAATATGTACGTGTAAAAACGGAATATATATGTGTAAGAACGGAATATATATGTATGAGAACGGAATATATATGTGTAAGAACTGAATATATATGTGTAAGAACGGAATATATATGTGTAAGAACTGAATATATATGTGTAAGAACGGAATATATATGTGTAAGAAC
>JAWPHD010019978.1:0-33533 GCA_037043455.1 Cyrtodaria siliqua | reverse complement strand
ACGCATATATATTAAGTTCTTACGCATATATATTCAGCTTTACCCATATATATTCAGTTCATACACATATATATTCCGTTCTTACGCATATATATTCAGTTCTTACGCATATATTTCATTTCTTACACTTATATATTCCGATCTTACATGTATATATTCCGTTCTTACACGTATATATTACGTTCTTACACATATATATTCGTTCTTACACATATATCTTCTGTTCTTACACATATATATTCCGTTCTTACACGTATATATTCCGTTCTTACACATATATATTCCGTTCTTACGCAGATATATTCCGTTCTTTCGCATATATATTCAGTTTTACGCATATATATTCAGTTCTTACGCATATATATTCAGTTTTTATACATATATATTCAGTTCTTACACATATACATTAAGTTCTTACGCATATATATTCCGTTCTTAAACATATATATTCAGTTCTACCCATATATATTCTTACACATATATTCCGTTCTTACACATATATATTCAGTTCTTACACATATATATTCCGTTCTTACACATACCAATTCCGTTCTTAGTATATATTTTCAGTTCTTACGCATATATATTCCATTCTTACGAATATATATTCAGTTCTTACACATATATATTCAGTTCTTACACATATATATTCCGTTCTTACACATATATATTCCGTTCTTACACATATATATTCAGTTCTTACACATATATATTCAGTTCTTACACATATATATTCCGTTCTTACACATATATATTCAGTTCTTACACATATATATTCAGTTCTTACACATATATATTCCGTTCTTACACATATATATTCCGTTCTTACACATATATATTCCGTTCTTACACATATATATTCCGTTATTACACATATATATTCCGTTCTTACACATATATATTCAGTTCTTACACATATATTTTCAGTTCTTACACATATATATTCAGTTCTTACGCATATATATTCCGTTCCTACCCATATATATTCTTACACATATATTCCGTTCTTACACATATATATTCAGTTCTTACACATATATATTCCGTTATTACACATATATATTCAGTTCTTACACATATATATTCAGTCTTACACATATATAATCAGTTCTTACGCATATATATTCCGTTCTTACACATACATATTCCGTTCTTACGCATATATATTCTTACACATATATTCCGTTCTTACACATATATATTCAGTTCTTACACATATATATTCCATTCTTACACATATATATTCCGTTCTTGCGCATATATATTCAGTTCTTACGCATATATATTCCGTTCTTAAGCATATATATTCAGTTCTTACACATATATTCCGTTCTTACGCATATATATTCCGTTCGTTCGCATATATATTGAGTTTTACGCATATATATTCAGTTCTTACGCTTATATATTCAGTTCTTACACTTATATATTCAGTTGTTACAAATATATATTCCATTCTTACGCATATATATTCTTACACATATATTCCGTTCTTACACATATATATTCAGTTCTTACACATATATATTCCGTTCATACGCATATATATTCCATTCGTTCGCATATATATTGAGTTTTTACGCATATATATTCAGTTTTTACGCATATATATTCATTTCTTACACTTATATATTCCGTTCTTACATGTATATATTCCGTTCTTACACGTATATATTACGTTCTTACACATATATATTCCGTTCTTACACATATATATTCTGTTCTTACACATATATATTCCGTTCTTACACGTATATATTCGGTTATTACACATATATATTCCGTTCTTACACATATATATTCCGTTCTTACACATATATTCCGTTCTTACGCATATATATTCCGTTCTTTCGCATATATATTCAGTTTTACGCATATATATTCAGTTCTTACGCATATATATTCAGTTTTTATACATATATATATTCAGTATATATTCAGTTCTTACACATATATATTCAGTTCTTACGCATATATATTCCGTTCTTACACATATATATTCAGTTCTACGCATATTTATTCTTACACATATATTCCGTTCTTATACATATATATTCAGTTCTTACACATATATATTCCGTTCTTACACATACATATTCCGTTCTTTCGGATATATTTTCAGTTCTTACGCATATATATTCCGCTCTTACGCATATATATTCAGTTCTTACACATATATATTCAGTTCTTACACATATATATTCAGTTCTTACACATATATATTCCGTTCTTACACATATATATTCCGCTCTTACACATATATTCCGTTCTTTCGCATATATATTCCGTTCTTTCGCATATATATTCAGTTTTACGCATATATATTCAGTTCTTACGCATATATATTCAGTTTTTATACATATATATTCAGTTCTTACACATATATATTAAGTTCTTACGCATATATATTCCGTTCTT
Organism: Cyrtodaria siliqua; assembly: GCA_037043455.1. Lineage (NCBI taxonomy): Eukaryota > Metazoa > Mollusca > Bivalvia > Adapedonta > Hiatellidae > Cyrtodaria > Cyrtodaria siliqua. The sequence goes on along the minus strand of JAWPHD010019978.1, from coordinate 31,115 downwards.
ACACATATAATATTCAGTTCTACGCATATATATTCTTACACATATATTCCGTTATTACACATATATATTCCGTTCTTACACATATATATTCAGTTCTTACACATATATATTCAGTTCTTACACATATATATTCCGTTCTTACACATATATATTCAGTTCTTACACATATATATTCAGTTCTTACACATATATTTTCCGTTCTTACACATATATATTCAGTTCTTACACATATATATTCCGTTCTTACACATATATAATCCGTTCTTACGCATATATATTCAGTTCTTACGCATATATATTGAGGTTCTTACACATATATATTCAGTCTTACACATATATAATCAGTTCTAACGCATATATATTCAGTTCTTACACATATATATTCAGTTCTTACACATATATATTCCGTTCTTACACATATATATTCAGTTCTTACACATATATATTCAGTTCCTACACATATATTTTCAGTTCTTACACATATATATTTAGTTCTTACGCATATATATTCCGTTCCTACCCATATATATTCTTACACATATATTCCGTTCTAACACATATATATTCAGTTCTTACACATATATATTCCGTTCTTACACATATATAATCCGTTCTTACGCATATATGTTCAGTTTTACGCATATATATTCAGTTCTTACGCATATATATTCAGTTCTTACACATATATATTCAGTCTTACACATATATAATCAGTTCTTACGCATATATATTCCGTTCTTACACATATATATTCCGTTCTTACGCATATATATTCTTACACATATATTCCGTTCTTACACATATATATTCAGTTCTTACACATATATATTCCATTCTTACATATATATATTCCGTTCTTACGCATATATATTCCGTTCTTAAGCATATATATTCAGTTCTTACACATATATTCCGATCTTACGCATATATATTCCGTTCGTTTGCATATATATTGAGTTTTACCGCATATAAATTCAGTTCTTACGCATATATATTCAGTTCTTACACATATATATTCAGTTGTTACACATATATATTCAGTTCTCACAAATATATATTCCGTTCTTACACATATATATTCCGTTCTTACGCATATATATTCAGTTCTTACGCATATATATTCCGTTCTTACGCATATATATTGAGTTATTACGCATATATGTTCAGTTCTCACGAATATATATTCAGTCCTTACGCATATATATTCAGTTTTATGCATATATATTCAGTTCTTACGCATATATATTCAGTTCTTACACATATATATAAAGTTGTACGCATATATATTCAGTTCTTACGCATATATATTCAGTTCTTACGCATATATATTCAGTTCTTACGCATATATATTCAGTTCTTTCGCATATATATTCAGTTTCTTACACATATATAGTCAGTTCTTACACATATATATTCAGTTCTTACACATATATAATTCCGTTTTTACACATATATATTCCGTTCTTACACATATATATTCTGTTCTTACACATATATATTCCGTTCTTACACGTTTATATTCCGTGTTCTTACACATATATATTCCGTTCTTACACATGTATTCCGTTCTTACGCATATATATTCCGTTCTTTCGCATATATATTCAGTTCTTACACATATATATTCCGTTCTTACACATATATAATCAGTTCTTACGCATATATATTCCGTTCTTGCACATATATATTCCGTTCTTACGCATATATATTCTTACACATATATTCCGTTCTTACACATATATATTCAGTTCTTACACATATATATTCCGTTCTTACACATATATATTCCGTTTTTTAGGCATATATATCCAGTTCTTACGCATATATATTCCGTTCTTACGCATATATATTCAGTTCTTACGCATATATATTAAGCCCTTACGCATATAATTTCAGTTCTTAAGCATATATATTCAGTTCTTACGCATATATAATCAGTTCTTACGCATATATATTAGTTCTTACACATATATATTCCGTTCTTACACATATATATTCAGTTCTTACACATATATATTCCGTTCTTACACATATATATTCAGTTCTTACACATATATATTCAGTTCTTACACATATATATTCCGTTCTTACACATATATATTCCGTTCTTACACATACATATTCAGTTCTTACACATATATATTCAGTTCTTACAGATATATATTCAGTTCTTACGCATATATATTCCGTTCTTACTCATATATATTCAGTTCTTACGCATATATATTCATTTCTTACACATATATGTTCAGTTCTTATGCATATATATTCCGTTCTTACACATATATATTCAGTTCTTACACATATATATTCAGTTCTTACACATATATATTCCGTTCTTACACATATTTATTCCTTTCTTACACATATATATTCCGTTCTTACACATATATATTCAGTTCTTACACATATATATTCAATTCTTACACATATATATTCCGTTCTTACACATATATATTCAGTTCCTACGCATATATATTCCGTTCTTACACATATATATTCCGTTCTTACACATATATATTCCGTTCTTACGCATATATATTCAGTTCTTACGCAGATATATTCATTTCTTACACATATATGTTCAGTTCTTTCGCATATGTAATTCAGTTTTACGCATATATATTCCGTTCTTACGCATATATATTCAGTTCTTTCACATATATATTTCAGTTCTTACAAATATATATTCAGTTCTTACACATACATATTCAGTTCTTACACATATATATTCAGTTCATACACATATATATTCACTTCTTACACATATATATTCAGTTCTTACACATATATATTCACTTCTTACACATATATATTCCGTTTTTACGGATATATTTCTGTTCTTACGCATATATATTCAGTTCTAACGCATATATATTCATTTCTTACACATATATATTCAGTTCTTACACATATATATTCAGTTCTTACGCATATATATTCCGTTCTTACACATATATATTCCGTTCTTACACATATATATTCAGTTCTTACGCAAATATATATTCATTTTTTACACATAAATGTTCAGTTCTTACGCATATATATTCAGTTTTACGCATATATATTCAGTTCTTACGCATATATATTCAATTCTTACACATATATATTCAGTTTTTACACATATATATTCAGTTCTTACACATACATATTCAGTTCTTACACATATATATTCAGTTCATACACATATATATTCACTTCTTACAAATATATATTCCGTTCTTACACATATATATTCCGTTCTTACGGATATATTTTCAGTTCTTACGCATATATATTCCGTTCTTACGCATATATATTCAGTTCTTACACATATATATTCAGTTCTTACACATATATTTTCAGTTCTTACACATATATATTCAGTTCTTAAACATATATATTCCGTTCTTACACATATATATTCAGTTCTTACACATATATATTCCATTCTTACACATATATATTCAGTTCTTACACATATATATTCAGTTCTTACACGTATATATTCCGTTTCTTACACATATATATTCCGTTCTTACACATATATATTCCGTTCTTACACATATATATTCCGTTCTTACACATATATATTCAGTTCTCGCACATATATATTCCGTTCTTACCCATATGTATTCAGTTCTTACGCATATATATTCCGTTGCTACCCATATATATTCTTACACATATATTCCGTTCTTACACATATATATTCAGTTCTTACACATATATATTCCGTTCTTACACATATATATTCAGTTCTTACACATATATATTCAATTCTTACACATATATATTCCGTTCTTACACATATATATTCAGTTCCTACGCATATATATTCCGTTCTTACACATATATATTCCGTTCTTACACATATATATTCAGTTCTTACGCATTTATATTCAGTTCTAACGCAGATATATTCATTTCTTACACATATATGTTCAGTTCTTTCGCATATATAATTCAGTTTTTACGCATATATATTGCGTTCTTACGCATATATATTCAGTTCTTTCACATATATATTCAGTTCTTACAAATATATATTCAGTTCTTACACATACATATTCAGTTCTTACACATATATATTCAGTTCATACACATATATATTCACTTCTTACACATATATATTCAGTTCTTACACATATATATTCACTTCTTACACATATATATTCCGTTCTTACGGATATATTTTCTGTTCTTACGCATATATATTCAGTTCTAACGCATATATATTCATTTCTTACACATATATATTCAGTTCTTACACATATATATTCAGTTCTTACGCATATATATTCCGTTCTTACACATATATATTCCGTTCTTACACATATATATTCAGTTCTTACGCATATATATTCATTTCTTACACATAAATGTTCAGTTCTTACGCATATATATTCAGTTTTACGCATATATATTCAGTTCTTACGCATATATATTCAATTCTTACAAATATATATTCAGTTTTTACACATATATATTCAGTTCTTACACATACATATTCAGTTCTTACACATATATATTCAGTTCATACACATATATATTCACTTCTTACAAATATATATTCCGTTCTTACACATATATATTCCGTTCTTACGGATATATTTTCAGTTCTTACGCATATATATTCCGTTCTTACGCATATATATTCAGTTCTTACACATATATATTCAGTTCTTACACATATAATTTTCAGTTCTTACACATATATATTCACTTCTTACACATATATATTCCGTTTTTACGGATATATTTTCTGTTCTTACGCATATATATTCAGTTCTAACGCATATATATTCAGTTCTTACACATATATATTCAGTTCTTACACATATATATTCAGTTCTTACGCATATATATTCCGTTCTTACATATATATATTCCGTTCTTACACATATATATTCAGTTCTTACGCAAATATATATTCATTTCTTACACATAAATGTTCAGTTCTTACGCATATATATTCAGTTTTACGCATATATATTCAGTTCTTACGCATATATATTCAATTCTTACACATATATATTCAGTTTTTACACATACATATTCAGTTCTTACACATATATATTCAGTTCATACACATATATATTCACTTCTTACAAATATATATTCCGTTCTTACACATATATATTCCGTTTCTTACGGATATATTTTCAGTTCTTACGCATATATATTCCGTTTTAACGCATATATATTCAGTTCTTACACATATATATTCAGTTCTTACACATATATTTTCAGTTCTTACACATATATATTCAGTTCTTAAACATATATATTCCGTTCTTACACATATATATTCAGTTCTTACACATATATATTCCATTCTTACACATATATATTCAGTTCTTACACATATATATTCAGTTCTTACACGTATATATTCCGTTCTTACACATATATATTCCGTTCTTACACATATATATTCCATTCTTACACATATATATTCCGTTCTTACACATATATATTCAGTTCTTGCACATATATATTCAGTTCTTACCCATATGTATTCAGTTCTTACGCATATATATTCCGTTGCTACCCATATATATTCGTACACATATATTCCGTTCTTACACATATATATTCAGTTCTTACACATATATATTCCGTTCTTACACATATATATTCAGTTCTTACACATATATATTCAATTCTTACACATATATATTCCGTTCTTACACATATATATTCAGTTCCTACGCATATATATTCCGTTCTTACACATATATATTCCGTTCTTACACATATATATTCAGTTCTTACGCATATATATTCAGTTCTTACGCAGATATATTCATTTCTTACACATATATGTTCAGTTCTTTCGCATATATAATTCAGTTTTACGCATATATATTCCGTTCTTACGCATATATATTCAGTTCTTTCACATATATATTCAGTTCTTACAAATATATATTCAGTTCTTACACATACATATTCAGTTCTTACACATATATATTCAGTTCATACACATATATATTCACTTCTTACACATATATATTCAGTTCTTACACATATATATTCACTTCTTACACATATATATTCCGTTCTTACGGATATATTTTCTGTTCTTACGCATATATATTCAGTTCTAACGCATATATATTCATTTCTTACACATATATATTCAGTTCTTACACATATATATTCAGTTCTTACGCATATATATTCCGTTCTTACACCTATATATTCCGTTCTTACACATATATATTCAGTTCTTACGCATATATATTCATTTCTTACACATAAAAGTTCAGTTCTTACGCATATATATTCAGTTTTACGCATATATATTCAGTTCTTACGCATATATATTCAATTCTTACAAATATATATTCAGTTTTTACACATATATATTCAGTTCTTACACATACATATTCAGTTCTTACATATATATATTCAGTTCATACACATATATATTCACTTCTTACAAATATATATTCCGTTCTTACACATATATATTCCGTTCTTACGGATATATTTTCAGTTCTTACGCATATATATTCCGTTCTTACGCATATATATTCAGTTCTTACACATATATATTCAGTTCTTACACATATATTTTCAGTTCTTACACATATATATTCAGTACTTACACATATATATTCCGTTCTTACACGTATATATTCAGTTCTTACACATATATATTCCATTCTTACACATATATATTCAGTTCTTACACATATATATTCAGTTCTTACACATATATATTCCGTTCTTACACATATATATTCCGTTCTTACACATATATATTCCGTTCTTACACATATATATTCCGTTCTTACACATATATATTCAGTTCTTGCACATATATATTCAGTTCTTACCCATATGTATTCAGTTCTTACGCATATATATTCCGTTGCTACCCATATATATTCTTACACATATATTCCGTTCTTACAAATATATATTCAGTTCTTACACATATATATTCCGTTCTTACACATATATAATCCGTTCTTATGCATATATATTCAGTTCTTACGCATATATATTCCGTTCTTACGCATATATATTCAGTTCTTACGCATATATATTCAGCTCTTACGCATATATATTCAGTTCTTACGCATATATATTCAGTTCTTACACATATATATTCAGTTCTTACACATATATATTCAGTTCTTACACATATATATTCCGTTCTTACACATATTTATTCCGTTCTTACACATATATATTCCGTTCTTACACATATATATTCAGTTCTTACACATATATATTCAATTCTTACACATATATATTCCGTTCTTACAAATATATATCCCGTTCTTACACGTACATATTCCATTCTTACACATATATATTCCGTTCTTACACATATATATTCCGTTCTTACGCATATATATGTTCAGTTCTTACGCACATATATTCAGTTCTTACACATATATATTCAGTTCTTACAGATATATATTCAGTTCTTACGCATATATATTCAGTTCTTACGCATATATATTCAGTTCTTACGCATATATAATCATTTCTTACACATATATGTTTAGTTCTTATGCATATATATTCCATTCTTACACATATATATTCAGTTCTTACAAATATATATTCAGTTCTTACACATATATATTCAGTTCTTACACATATATATTCAGTTCTTACACATATATATTCAGTTCTTACGCATATATATTCATTTCCTATTCATATATATTCCGTTCTTACACATATATATTTCGTTCTTACACATATATATTCCGTTCTTACGCATATATATTCAGTTCTTACGCATATATATTCATTTCTTACAAATATATGTTCAGTTCTTACGCATATATAATCAGTTTTACGCATATATATTCAGTTCTTACGCATATATATTCAGTTTTTACACATATATATTCAGTTCTTACACATATATATTCAGTTCTTACACATACATATTCAGTTCTTACACATATGTATTCAGTTCATACACATATATATTCACTTCTTACACATATATATTCACTTCTTACACATATATATTCACTTCTTACACATATATATTCACTTTTTACACATATATATTCAGTTCTTACACATATATATTCCGTTATTACACATATATATTCCGTTCTTACACATATATATTCAGTTCTTGCACATATATATTCAGTTCTTACACATATGTATTCAGTTCTTACGCATATATATTCCGTTGCTACCCATATATATTCCTACACATATATTCCGTTTTAACACATATATATTCAGTTCTTACACATATATATTCCGTTCTTACACATATATAATCCGTTCTTATGCATATATATTCAGTTCTTACGCATATATATTCCGTTCTTACGCATATATATTCAGTTCTTACGCATATATATTCAGTTCTTACACATATATATTCAATTCTTACACATATATATTCCGTTCTTACAAATATATATCCCGTTCTTACACGTACATATTCCATTCTTACACATATATATTCCGTTCTTACACATATATATTCCGTTCTTACGCATATATATTCAGTTCTTACGCACATATATTCAGTTCTTACACATATATATTCAGTTCTTACAGATATATATTCAGTTCTTACGCATATATATTCAGTTCTTACGCATATATATTCAGTTCTTACGCATATATACTCATTTCTTACACATATATGTTTAGTTCTTATGCATATATATTCCATTCTTACACATATATATTCAGTTCTTACAAATATATATTCTGTTCTTACACATATATATTCAGTTCTTACACATATATATTCAGTTCCTACGCATATATATTCCGTTCTTACACATATATATTCCGTTCTTACACATATATATTCAGTTCTTACGCATATATATTCAGTTCTTACGCAGATATATTCATTTCTTACACATATATGTTCAGTTCTTTCGCATATATAATTCAGTTTTACGCATATATATTCCGTTCTTACGCATATATATTCAGTTCTTTCACATATATATTCAGTTCTTACAAATATATATTCAGTTCTTACACATACATATTCAGTTCTTACACATATATATTCAGTTCATACACATATATATTCACTTCTTACACATATATATTCAGTTCTTACACATATATATTCACTTCTTACACATATATATTCCGTTCTTACGGATATATTTTCTGTTCTTACGCATATATATTCAGTTCTAACGCATATATATTCATTACTTACACATATATATTCAGTTCTTACACATATATATTCAGTTCTTACGCATATATATTCCGTTCTTACACATATATATTCCGTTCTTACACATATATATTCAGTTCTTACGCATATATATTCATTTCTTACACATAAAAGTTCAGTTCTTACGCATATATATTCAGTTTTACGCATATATATTCAGTTCTTACGCATATATATTCAATTCTTACAAATATATATTCAGTTTTTACACATATATATTCAGTTCTTACACATACATATTCAGTTCTTACACATATATATTCAGTTCATACACATATATATTCACTTCTTACAAATATATATTCCGTTCTTACACATATATATTCCGTTCTTACGGATATATTTTCAGTTCTTACGCATATATATTCCGTTCTTACGCATATATATTCAGTTCTTACACATATATATTCAGTTCTTACACATATATTTTCAGTTCTAACACATATATATTCAGTACTTACACATATATATTCCGTTCTTACACGTATATATTCAGTTCTTACACATATATATTCCATTCTTACACATATATATTCAGTTCTTACACATATATATTCAGTTCTTACACATATATATTCCGTTCTTACACATATATATTCCGTTCTTACACATATATATTCCGTTCTTACACATATATATTCCGTTCTTACACATATATATTCAGTTCTTGCACATATATATTCAGTTCTTACACATATGTATTCAGTTCTTACGCATATATATTCCGTTGCTACCCATATATATTCTTACACATATATTCCGTTCTTACAAAAATATATTCAGTTCTTACACATATATATTCCGTTCTTACACATATATAATCCGTTCTTATGCATATATATTCAGTTCTTACGCATATATATTCCGTTCTTACGCATATATATTCAGTTCTTACGCATATATATTCAGCTCTTACGCATATATATTCAGTTCTTACGCATATATATTCAGTTCTTACACATATATATTCAGTTCTTACACATATATATTCAGTTCTTACACATATATATTCCGTTCTTACACATATTTATTCCGTTCTTACACATATATATTCCGTTCTTACACATATATATTCAGTTCTTACACATATATATTCAATTCTTACACATATATATTCCGTTCTTACAAATATATATCCCGTTCTTACATGTACATATTCCATTCTTACACATATATATTCCGTTCTTACACATATATATTCCGTTCTTACGCATATATATTCAGTTCTTACGCACATATATTCAGTTCTTACACATATATATTCAGTTCTTACAGATATATATTCAGTTCTTACGCATATATATTCAGTTCTTACGCATATATATTCAGTTCTTACGCATATATAATCATTTCTTACACATATATGTTTAGTTCTTATGCATATATATTCCATTCTTACACATATATATTCAGTTCTTACAAATATATATTCCGTTCTTACGCATATATATTCAGTTCTTACGCATATATATTCATTTCTTACAAATATATGTTCAGTTCTTACGCATATATAATCAGTTTTACGCATATATATTCAGTTCTTACGCATATATATTCAGTTTTTACACATATATATTCAGTTCTTACACATATATATTCAGTTCTTACACATACATATTCAGTTCTTACACATATGTATTCAGTTCATACACATATATATTCACTTCTTACACATATATATTCACTTCTTACACATATATATTCACTTCTTACACATATATATTCACTTTTTACACATATATATTCAGTTCTTACACATATATATTCCGTTATTACACATATATATTCCGTTCTTACACATATATATTCAGTTCTTGCACATATATATTCAGTTCTTACACATATGTATTCAGTTCTTACGCATATATATTCCGTTGCTACCCATATATATTCTTACACATATATTCCGTTTTAACACATATATATTCAGTTCTTACACATATATATTCCATTCTTACACATATATAATCCGTTCTTATGCATATATATTCAGTTCTTACGCATATATATTCCGTTCTTACGCATATATATTCAGTTCTTACGCATATATATTCAGTTCTTACACATATATATTCAATTCTTACACATATATATTCCGTTCTTACAAATATATATCCCGTTCTTACACGTACATATTCCATTCTTACACATATATATTCCGTTCTTACACATATATATTCCGTTCTTACGCATATATATTCAGTTCTTACGCACATATATTCAGTTCTTACACATATATATTCAGTTCTTACAGATATATATTCAGTTCTTACGCATATATATTCAGTTCTTACGCATATATATTCAGTTCTTACGCATATATACTCATTTCTTACACATATATGTTTAGTTCTTATGCATATATATTCCATTCTTACACATATATATTCAGTTCTTACAAATATATATTCAGTTCTTACACATATATATTCAGTTCTTACACATATATATTCAGTTCTTACACATATATATTCAGTTCTTACGCATATATATTCAGTTCTTACTCATATATATTCCGTTCTTACACATATATATTCCGTTCTTACACATATATATTCCGTTCTTACTCATATATATTCAGTTCTTACGCATATATATTCATTTCTAACAAATATATGTTCAGTTCTTACGCATATTTAATCAGTTTTACGCATATATATTCAGTTCTTACGCATATATATTCAGTTCTTACACATATATATTCAGTTCTTACACATATATATTCAGTTCTTACACATACATATTCAGTTCTTGAACATATGTATTCAGTTCATACATATATATATTCACTTCTTACACATATATATTCACTTCTTACACATATATATTCACTTCTTACACATATATATTCACTTTTAACACATATATATTCAGTTCTTACACATATATATTTCGTTATTACACATATATATTCCGTTCTTACACATATATATTCAGTTCTTGCACATATATATTCAGTTCTTACACATATGTATTCAGTTCTTACGCATATATATTCCGTTGCTACCCATATATATTCTTACACATATATTCCGTTTTAACACATATATATTCAGTACTTACACGTATATATTCCGTTCTTACACATATATAATCCGTTCTTATGCATATATATTCAGTTCTTACGCATATATATTCTGTTCTTACGCATATATATTCAGCTCTTACGCATATATGTTCAGTTCTTACGCATATATATTCAGTTCTTACACATATATATTCAGTTCTTACACATACATATTCAGTTCTTACACATATGTATTCAGTTCATACACATATATATTCACTTCTTACACATATATATTCACTTCTTACACATATATATTCAGTTCTTACACATATATATTCACTTTTTACACATATATATTCAGTTCTTACACATATATATTCCGTTATTACACATATATATTCCGTTCTTACACATATATATTCAGTTCTTGCACATATATATTCAGTTCTTACACATATGTATTCAGTTCTTACGCATATATATTCCGTTGCTACCTATATATATTCTTACACATATATTCCGTTTTTACACATATATATTCAGTTCTTACACATATATATTCCGTTCTTACACATATATAATCCGTTCTTATGCATATATATTCAGTTCTTACGCATATATATTCCGTTCTTACGCATATATATTCAGTTCTTACGCATATATATTCAGTTCTTACGCATATATATTCAGTTCTTACGCATATATATTCAGTTCTTACACATATATATTCAGTTCTTATACATATATATTCCGTTCTTACACATATATATTCCGTTCTAACACATATTTATTCCGTTCTTACACATATAAATTCCGTTCTTACACATATATATTCAGTTCTTACACATATATATTCAATTCTTACAAATATATATTCAGTTCTTACAAATATATATCCCGTTCTTACACGTACATATTCCGTTCTTACACATATATATTCCGTTCTTACACATATATATTCCGTTCTTACGCATTTATATTCAGTTCTTACGCACATATATTCAGTTATTACACATATATATTCAGTTCTTACAGATATATATTCAGTTCTTACGCATATATATTCAGTTCTTACGCATATATATTCAGTTCTTACGCATATATATTCATTTCTTACACATATATGTTCAGTTCTTATGCATATATATTCCCTTCTTACACATATACATTCAGTTCTTACAAATATATATTCCGTTCTTACACATATATATTCAGTTCTTACACATATATATTCCCTTCTTACACATATATATTCAGTTTTTACAAATATATATTCAGTTCTTACACATATATATTCAGTTCTTACACATATATATTCCGTTCTTACACATATATATTCCGGTCTTACACATATATATTCCGTTCTTACGCATACATATTCAGTTCTTACGCATATATATTCATTTCTTTCAAATATATGTTCAGTTCTTACGCATATATAATCAGTTTTACGCATATATATTCAGTTCTTACGCATATATATTCAGTTCTTACACATATATATTAAGTTCTTACACATATATATTCAGTTCTTACACATACATATTCAGTTCTTACACATATATATTCAGTTCATACACATATATATTCCGTTCTTACACATATATATTCAGTTCTTACACAAAATATTCCGTTCTTACACATATATATTCAGTTCTTACACATATATATTCAGTTCTTACACATATATATTCCGTTCTTACACATATATATTCCGTTCTTACACATATATATTCCGTTCTTACAAATATATATTCCGTTCTTACACATATATATTTAGTTCTTGCACATCTATATTCAGTTCTTACCCATATGTATTCAGTTCTTACGCATATATATTCCGTTGCTACCCATATATATTCTTACACATATATTCCGTTCTTACACATATATATTCAGTTTTTACACATATATATTCCGTTCTTACACATATATAATCCGTTCTTATGCATATATATTCAGTTCTTACGCATATATATTCCGTTCTTACGCATATATATTCAGTTCTTACGCATATATATTCAGCTCTTACGCATATATATTCAGTTCTTACGCATATATATTCAGTTCTTACACATATATATTCCGTTCTTACAAATATATATCCCGTTCTTACACGTACATAATCCGTTCTTACACATATATATTCCGTTCTTACACGTATATATTCCGTTCTTACGCATATATATTCAGTTCTTACGCACATATATTCAGTTCTTACACATATATATTCAGTTCTTACAGATATATATTCAGTTCTTACGCATATATATTCAGTTCTTACGCAAATATATTCAGTTCTTACGCATATATACTCATTTCTTACACATATATGTTTAGTTCTTATGCATATATATTCCCTTCTTACACATATATATTCAGTTCTTACAAATATATATTTAGTTCTTACACATATATATTCAGTTCTTACACATATATATTCAGTTCTTACACATATATATTCAGTTCTTACGCATAGATATTCAGTTCTTACGCATATATATTCCGTTCTTACACATATATATTCCGTTCTTACACATATATATTCCGTTCTTACGCATATATATTCAGTTCTTACGCATATATATTCATTTCTTACAAATATATGTTCAGTTCTTACGCATATATAATCAGTTTTAAGCATATATATTCAGTTCTTACGCATATATATTCAGTTCTTACACATATATATTCAGTTCTTACACATATATATTCAGTTCTTACACATACATATTCAGTTCTGACACATATATATTCAGTTCATACACATATATATTCACTTCTTACACATATATATTCACTTCTTACACATATATATTCAGTTCTTACACATATATATTTACTTTTTACACATATATATTCAGTTCTTACACATATATATTCAGTTATTACACATATATATTCTGTTCTTACACATATATATTCAGTTCTTGCACATATATATTCAGTTCTTACACATATGTATTCAGTTCTTACGCATATATATTCCGTTGCTACCCATATATATTCTTACACATCTATTCCGTTTTTACACATATATATTCAGTTCTTACACATATATATTCCGTTCTTACACATATATAATCCGTTCTTATGCATATATATTCAGTTCTTACGCACATATATTCCGTTCTTACGCATATATATTCAGTTCTTACGCATATATATTCAGCTCTTACGCATATATATTCAGTTCTTACGCATATATATTCAGTGCTTACACATATATATTCAGTTCTTACACATATATATTCAGTTCTTACACATATTCATTCCGTTCTTACACATATTTATTCCGTTCTTACACATATATATTCCGTTCTTACACCTATATATTCAGTTCTTACACATATATATTCAATTCTTACACATATATATTCAGTTCTTACGCATATATATTCAGTTCTTACACATATATATTCCGTTCTTACAAATATATATCCCGTTCTTACACGTACATAATCCGTTCTTACACATATATATTCCGTTCTTACACATATATATTCCGTCCTTACGCATATATATTCAGTTCTTACGCACATATATTCAGTTCTTACACATATATATTCAGTTCTTACAGATATATATTCAGTTCTTACGCATATATATTCAGTTCTTACGCATATATATTCAGTTCTTACGCATATATACTCATTTCTTACACATATATGTTTAGTTCTTATGCATATATATTCCCTTCTTACACATATATATTCAGTTCTTACAAATATATATTCAGTTCTTACACATATATATTTAGTTCTTACACATATATATTCAGTTCTTACACATATATATTCAGTTCTTACGCATATATATTCAGTTCTTACGCATATATATTCCGTTCTTACACATATATATTCCGTTCTTACACATATATATTCCGTTCTTACGCATATATATTCAGTTCTTACGCATATATATTCATTTCTTACAAATATATGTTCAGTTCTTACGCATATATAATCAGTTTTACGCATATATATTCAGTTCTTACGCATATATATTCAGTTCTTACACATATATATTCAGTTCTTACACATATATATTCAGTTCTTACACATACATATTCAGTTCTGACACATATATATTCAGTTCATACACATATATTCACTTCTTACACATATATATTCACTTCTTACACATATATATTCAGTTCTTACACATATATATTTACTTTTTACACATATATATTCAGTTCTTACACATATATATTCAGTTATTACACATATATATTCCGTTCTTACACATATATATTCAGTTCTTGCACATATATATTCAGTTCTTACACATATGTATTCAGTTCTTACGCATATATATTCCGTTGCTACCCATATATATTCTTACACATCTATTCCGTTTTTACACATATATATTCAGTTCTTACATATATATATTCCGTTCTTACACATATATAATCCGTTCTTATGCATATATATTCAGTTCTTACGCACATATATTCCGTTCTTACGCATATATATTCAGTTCTTACGCATATATATTCAGCTCTTACGCATATATATTCAGTTCTTACGCATATATATTCAGTTCTTACACATATATATTCAGTTCTTACACATATATATTCAGTTCTTACACATATTCATTCCGTTCTTACACATATTTATTCCGTTCTTACACATATATATTCCGTTCTTACACCTATATATTCAGTTCTTACACATATATATTCAATTCTTACACATATATATTCCGTTCTTACAATTATATATCCCGTTCTTACACGTACATATTCCGTTCTTACACATATATATTCCGTTCTTACACATATATATTCCGTTCTTATGCATTTATATTCAGTTCTTACGCACATATATTCAGTTCTTACACATATATATTCAGTTCTTACAGATATATATTCAGTTCTTACGCATATATATTCAGTTCTTACGCATATATATTCAGTTCTTACGCATATATATTCATTTCTTACAAATATATGTTCAGTTCTTATGCATATATATTCCCTTCTTACACATATATATTCAGTTCTTACAAATATATATTCAGTTCTTACACATATACATTCAGTTCTTACACATATATATTCAGTTCTTACACATATATATTCAGTTCTTACGCATATATATTCCGTTCTTACACATATATATTCCGTTCTTGCACATATATATTCCGTTCTGACGCATATTTATTCAGTTCTTACGCATATATATTCAGTTCTTACACATATATATTAAGTTCTTACACATATATATTCAGTTCTTACACATACATATTCAGTTCTTACACATATATATTCAGTTCATACACATATATATTCCGTTCTTACACATATATATTCAGTTCTTACACAAAATATTCCGTTCTTACACATATATATTCAGTTCTTACACATATATATTCAGTTCTTACACATATATATTCCGTTCTTACACATATATATTCCGTTCTTACACATATATATTCCGTTCTTACAAATATATATTCCGTTCTTACACATATATATTTAGTTCTTGCACATGTATATTCAGTTCTTACCCATATGTATTCAGTTCTTACGCATATATATTCCGTTGCTACCCATATATATTCTTACACATATATTCCGTTCTTACACATATATATTCAGTTTTTACACATATATATTCCGTTCTTACACATATATAATCCGTTCTTATGCATATATATTCAGTTCTTACGCATATATATTCCGTTCTTACGCATATATATTCAGTTCTTACGCATATATATTCAGCTCTTACGCATATATATTCAGTTCTTACGCATATATATTCAGTTCTTACACATATATATTCCGTTCTTACAAATATATATCCCGTTCTTACACGTACATAATCCGTTCTTACACATATATATTCCGTTCTTACACATATATATTCCGTTCTTACGCATATATATTCAGTTCTTACGCACATATATTCAGTTCTTACACATATATATTCAGTTCTTACAGATATATATTCAGTTCTTACGCATATATATTCAGTTCTTACGCATATATATTCAGTTCTTACGCATATATACTCATTTCTTACACATATATGTTTAGTACTTATGCATATATATTCCCTTCTTACACATATATATTCAGTTCTTACAAATATATATTCAGTTCTTACACATATATATTCAGTTCTTACACATATATATTCAGTTCTTACACATATATATTCAGTTCTTACGCATATATATTCAGTTCTTACGCATATATATTCCGTTCTTACACATATATATTCCGTTCTTACACATATATATTCCGTTCTTACGCATATATATTCAGTTCTTACGCAAATATATTCATTTCTTACAAATATATGTTCAGTTCTTACGCATATCTAATCAGTTTTACGCATATATATTCAGTTCTTACGCATATATATTCAGTTCTTACACATATATATTCAGTTCTTACACATATATATTCAGTTCTTACACATACATATTCAGTTCTGACACATATATATTCAGTTCATACACATATATATTCACTTCTTACACATATATATTCACTTCTTACACATATATATTCAGTTCTTACACATATATATTTACTTTTTACACATATATATTCAGTTCTTACACATATATATTCAGTTATTACACATATATATTCAGTTCTTGCACATATATATTCAGTTCTTACACATATGTATTCAGTTCTTACGCATATATATTCCGTTGCTACCCATATATATTCTTACACATCTATTCCGTTTTTACACATATATATTCAGTTCTTACACATATATATTCCGTTCTTACACATATATAATCCGTTCTTATGCATATATATTCAGTTCTTACGCACATATATTTCGTTCTTACGCATATATATTCAGTTCTTACGCATATATATTCAGTTCTTACGCATATATATTCAGTTCTTACGCATATATATTCTGTTCTTACACATATGTATTCAGTTCTTACACATATATATTCAGTTCTTACACATATTCATTCCGTTCTTACACATATTTATTCCGTTCTTACACATATATATTCCGTTCTTACACCTATATATTCAGTTCTTACACATATATATATTCAATTCTTACAGATATATATTCCGTTCTTACAAATATATATCCCTTCATGAAGTCCTTTATGTTGTCAATTATCTAAAACTTTATAAAACCTATGTTTTATCGTTATTTTGTCCGTCGTCAGACTTCGTCCGTCGTTGTTGTCGTCCGTCGTCATCGTAAACATTTAAAAAATATATGTGAAACCACTGGGCGAAATTGCATAAGACTTCACAGGAACGATTTCTTTCAATGTTATTAAAAATCTGGCAGTCAATCCAGAACTCGGGTTGGCATGCCAACAGAAGGAAAATATAGGAAGGTGGGATATAGTCCTGCAGTTTTATATTCCAGAAAAGTCCATTATAAACCCTTACTAAACACAGGGCTTTATATATGACGGGGATATGACACAGCAGTACAAACGCTGTATTCAACTGAGAACACTTGTCGTCCAGGTAAGTTTATCGATTATACGCTGCATTTATCGATTTTTACTACGCTTATCGTGGCGGTATGCGAGAGGCCTCGATGTACGGCATACCCATCTACATTGCAAACAGACATTATATATCCTTATTTTACTGTTTTTTTTTTATATATTTTACATTTCCAGAAAGCCAAATAAATAACCTTTCTAATGGTATAATTTGATTCCAAGTAACGGTTAAATAAACAGGTAAAATCTCGAGTATGAAAGGAAATATATCGCATTATTTTATTTTCTTAAAGCGTTTACTCACATCACCGTGTGTTCAATGTTTTGGTTACATGTATTGTTTATAGAATATTTACATAAGATGCATGGTTAGAAAGCCAATTAAATAACCTTTCTATTGATTGGTGTTCTTTCAAACAATTTCTTCAAACTTTAAGGTTAAATGAACGTGGAGAATCTCGAGTCGGTAAACAAAATAAAAGCGTTGCCGCAATTATAAAGCGGTTATTTTTTTCAGTCTAGATAATGTTTGTGACAATAACAATATATTTAAATAATTTATTAAGTGAGCAAAATTAAATTATCTTTTTTAACTTTTCTATAAATGTTTGTTAACAACAACTGGTAAAACCTCGACTGCATTGTATGAGCAATTAAGAATCGTGTGATTAATGTATTATATTGGCATATCGATTGAGTAATTAACAAACACACATGTATCAATAAAAAGAAGTAAGACCGGCAAACATGGTAATGATAATTCAAACAACACATTATTAGTGTTTGTTTTTTGTTTGGTTTCTTCCCGGTTTTAAAGAAATATAAAAAGATCGGACAGGTAAAGTAGCATTCAAGGAGGACAGTCAGTCACAAAATACAGAAACAAACACGCAAACAGACAAACAAGAAGGCAAACTTAATAATAAATGCAAACGACATCACAAACACAAAAGGGTCGACAATAGGGCTACCGCCTTGGAACGGTCAGTGGCAAAGTAGGCCACTGGGGGTTTAAACCGGTTCTAGGGTGCACCAAACCTCACACTTAACCTACTGTCATCCCATATAAAGTCGGCTGATTTAGTCTAGCTGCAGTGATTATAAAATGCTCTCTTGGTTTTGGCTATGTTTGGAATAATCCAAATAGTGTTCCGTTGAAAACATTTCATACTGTTTTTAAACAGCATTTAGTCGATTGTTTTGTTCAAAAGTGGAACAGCGATGTTGTAAATAATAGAGTTTTGTCAATGTATTTACATTTTAAAGGTATTTTTGAATTTGAACCATATCTCAATATTTTGCCATATAAGTTGCGAATTGTTTTACCAAAAATAAGACTATCGTCACATTCACTGCGAATCGTAATTGGGCGCTACGCACAGAAAAGATTAGAAAGAAACCAACGTTATTGTACCATTTGTAATTCTAATGACATCGAAGATGAATACCATTTTGTTTTGATTTGTCCTGTATATGATAAAATAAGAAGAAAATACATTAAAAAGTACTATTATAAACGTCCAAGTGTTTAAAATTCATAGAGCTAACGAAAACACGTAATAAGAAAGAGTTGATTAATTTATCTTGGTTTATAAAAGAAGCATTTGATTCTCTTAATGATTTATTGTTTAATCAAATCTAGGTTTATCCTCGAATGAAAACTTTTATCAATTAATTATTTATGTTATTGCTTTTGTGATAATAAGAACACAGTTGTCTTTTTAATTTAATATTTAATTTAATTTGCGTAATTTAAATTACAGTGTCATTTCAACATATTTATTCAAGTATTTAATATTTCAAATTATTCAATAATAGACTTTATATGAAACTAGTGTGCAAAATTATGTTTTTGTTGTTTGTTTGTTTTGTTTATTCTGTCACGAATATGTTTGCATATTGTATATGATGATAAACTTGTAAAGTTTAAATCAATAAAAAATATCTTTCATATCTGTCTCATGTCCAAGTTAGTTGCTGCAAGACGTAATTTCACGATTTGCGTGGGTTGTTCGTGTTTTTAGCACATTTTAATGGCTTTATTTTGTGTTTTGTTCTCAAACCAGTATGTGTGAAATTGCGATGAAAAAACGATGACCGACGTTCCTGCAGTTCCTTTTTTTATACGCCTTTCACGCTTTTTGTATATTTGTCGATCTTTGTTTATCGTACAAAACATATGCAATTTGTGTTTGGTGTAGGTTTTAGGATTTTAAACTAAACAATATATCTGTATATTTTTCACTTGGCATTTTGAACGTGTTTTTCTCTCTCTCCTGGATTAGCATGTATATATTATGGAAGGTAATTTTTTCTCTCATTTAAACCGTACCTGTTGACAAATTGCAAATAATAACATACATATTGAAATTGTGTTTAGGGTAGTTTTAAAGTGGGTTATTATGACCTTGATATTATGACTTTGATTTTAAGAACTTACTTACTTACTTACTTAATTACTTACTTAATCCTCTTCACCCCTGTGAGGGGCATAGGGCCTTCGCTACTAATCGCCATTTGGACCTGTCCTGTGCTACCGCCTTTGCCTCCTTCCAAGACATGAAGATGGTTTGGAGCTCGGTGTCAAGAGTTCGCCTCCATGTCCTGACTGGTCTCCCTCTCTTCCTCTTCCCTTGCGGGTTCCAGTCGAGGGCCTGTCAGACAATGCTCTGGGGATCTTTCCGGAGTGTGTGGCCAATCCACCGCCATTTCCATTGTTTAATGACTGTGGCGATTGGTGTCTGTCTGGTTCTCCTCCAGAGCTCGTTGTTAGAGATAGTCTCGGGCCAGCGGATTCTTAGGATCTGTCTGAGGCATGTGTTGACAAAGACCTGCAACTTGTTGTCCAGTGACTTTGTGTGTCTCCATGTCTCTGCCCCATACAGTAGGACGGTTAGTACACTGGAGTTGAATAGCCGGATTTTGGTTGAGAGGCGTATATTTTTGTTGTTCCATATAGGGCTCAGGGTGACAAACAACTTACCCACTTAAAAACTTCCATGAACACAATTTCAATATGTATGTTACTCGTATAACATGCAATCATCAACAGGTACCTTGTAAGTGAGAAAAAAAGTTTACCCTTTTATAAAAGATACATGTTGATCCAAGAGAATAATTTTTTTCAAAATGGCCAAGTTATTTTATTTCTTTTAAATCAAAGTGGGACTTTGATTTAAAAAAAATAAATAAAAATTTAAAAACTACCCTCAAAAATAATTTCAATATGTCTGTTATTACTTGCAAGCATTAATAGGTACGGTTTAATTGAGAGAAAAAAAGGTTACCCTTTCATAAAATATACATGTTGATCCAAGAGAATGTTTTTTTCTTCAAAATGGCGAAGTTAAAAAAAATATATTTTGTTAACATCAAAGTCATTATCCATTTAAAAACTACCCTAAACACAATTTCAATATGTCTGTTATTACATGCATCATCAAAAGGTACTGTGTAAGTGAGAAAAAAAGTTGACTCTCCCATAAAATATACACGTTGATCCAAGATCTTTTTTTTTTCTAAATGGCGATTTATTTTTTTTGCTAAAATCAAAATCATAACCCACTTAAAAGCTACCCGAATCATAATTTCAATATATCTGTTATTACTTGCAATCATCAACAGGTAAAGTTTAATTGAGAAAAAAGTTTACCCTTCCATAAAATATACATGCTAATCCAGGAGAAAATAAAACACGTTCAAAATGGCCAAGCTAAATAAATATATATTTGTTGAAATCAAATTCATAACCAACAAAACTACACCAAACACAAATTGCATATGCTTTGTATGATAAACAATGATATACAAATGTATACAACGTGTGAAAGGCGTATAAAACAAGCAAACAAGAAACTGCACGAACGTCAGCCATCTTTTTTTTCATCGCAATTTCACACATCCTGGTTTGAGAACAAAGACATATAGAAAGATCGGACAGGGAAAGTAGCATTCAAGAAGGACAGTCAACCACAACACACAGAAACAAACACGCAATCAGACAAACAAGAAGGCAAAGGTTATAATAAGCAAACGACATCACAAACACAAAAGGTTTGACAATAGAACTAGCGCCTTGGAAACACTAAAAAAGCAATTAAAAACTTGCTAAAAAACGAACAACCCACGAAAATCGTGAAAAGGATACTTACAATTACGTTTTGCAGTATTTGGAATAAAATTATACCATTAGAAATGTTATTTATTTGGCTTTCTGGAAATGTAAAATATATAAAAAAAAATCAGCAAAACAAGGATATATAATGTCTGTTTGCAATGTAGATGGGTGTGCCGTACATCGAGGCCTCTCGCATACCGCCACGATAAGCGTAGTAAAAATTGATAAATGCACTGTATAATCGATAAACTTACCTGGACGACAAGTGTTCTCAGTTGAATACAGCGTTTGTACTGCCGTGTCATATCCCCGTCATATATAAAGCCTTATGTTTAATAAGTGTTTATAATGGACTTTACTGGAATATAAAACTAATTTTGAATAATATTGAGAGATAACCACTCAGAAATCGTTCCTGTGAATTCTTATGCAATTTCGCCCAGTGGTTTCAGATATGTTGTTTAAATGTTTACGATGACGACGGAAGACAACAACGACGGACGAAGTCTGACGACGGACAAAATAACGATAAAACATAGGTTTTATAAAGTTTTAGATAATTGACAACACAAAAGACTTCACGGTTTAGCATAAAATAATCGACTTCACGGGTTAGCATAATTTTAAAAAATGCATTAATTCTTGCGAACAGGTTCTTTGACACAAAACCCTTTCGCTTACCTGATGTGAAATAATATTGTGGAAGTTTTCGTGATAAAAACGGGGGTATAAGCATGCATTTTGTTCATAATATGCGCAAAATTAAAGTACGCTTCATGGATTAGCAATTTGTTCTGGTGCATTTTCAGAAGTTTTCCAAAGTTTTTACCAAAAGTAACAACTTTCACAAAAAAATAATATCAGTCGAGGGTAGAGTACATTTTTTGCGTTCGAATGCGATTTCTTTGGTAGAAAATGGTTAAGAAATACAAATATTATCGCACTCTTAAGCTTTCGATGTGGGCGAGTGTTTGCAATTATTTTCTTCACGAATTAGCAATAATGACGTCATAGGTCATGTGGTATAGTCACCCTGTTATTCGTTTGCAATCGGAACTGCCTCGTCGGATTGGCGAAGAATTCCGAATAGTTTGTTTTCGTTCAAATAAATCGCATTGCGCATGTCCGAGAAAATCGTAATAACTCGTAGTTCTACGGCAGGAATAAACGGCAGGGCAGCATTTTATTCAAGATATTGTTGTGATCATAATTAATAATTTACAGAACTGGAATACGAACTATGTTTCTTCTTAGAATATTCATAAAATAGCTTTGCATACATATAAATGCAGTACTATTGAGTATTTAATATTTTACATTAAAAATCGCGTAGATTTAGGTAGTGCCTCTTTATAGCGCTTTTTACTAACAGCAGTTTGGACAATTACACTATGTGAACTTGCCATGCAGTTTGTGAATCATTTATCTTTCTATTAGATCATATTTCGTCAGGTATGGAACTACCGTTTATAGACGAATTATTGTTATCCCTATGGGTACGAACTGTGCACCCCTTGTCACAGATTCTTTTTTATATTGCTATGAAAGAGATATCATGTACGCGTCTTTCACCAGATACCCAGGCAGATGTTATATTAAACCTTTGGTGCCTTTATTACTATATGCAGTAGTTTATCTAATATATGAGGTCCTTTGAACATTATATGAAGTACGTTTGTATTTATACGCAGTGCTTCTGTTGACTTTATATGTGGTACTATTCTAATTTACGTGGTGAATACGTCTTTATATTCGGTGGTTTCAATTGCATTACATTCGTTTCACACGGCTTTATACGTGGTGCATTTCTTATTAAATACAGTGCAATTTCTATTATATGCGGTGGTAGATGAGATCAATCGGACACTCGTTTTAAGATGTTACGATTAAGACTGACTGCTACACAGCGTTTAGATATAAATCGATTATTTAGACCCACAGCGATTGGACAGTGTATACACACGCTTTCGCCAGTTTTATAAATAGAACAAAAACTGTCTTACTTTTTCAGTCGAAACCAAGACTGGATAAAAAAAACACGAACTGTTGAAATACAATTAGGGTAAAACATAGACACGTTGACTAGATCGGCGTTAGAAAATGGCATATGTTTTGATAACACCCCATTCCTTGAAAATCTCGGTAAAATACTCCAACCCATCCTGGAAAAATATCTCGAAAACCACCCCTGAACTCCGCTTCCCCACCACCATCCCCTTCAACATATTTTCCTTCCACAAATATTTGCGTGAAAAAGTTGAATTAGACCAACAACGTGACACCGGGGAAGGGACTTCAGACAGAAAACGGATTACCCTGAAAATGGCAGATATAACTTATGTACTATCTGGCCAAAATAACTCATGTACTATATGGCCAATATAACTTGTGTATTTATCTGGCCAATATAACTCGTACAATCTGGCCAATATAACTTGTGTACTATCTGGCCAATATAACTTATGTACTATCTGGCCAAAATAACTCATGTACTATCTGGCCAATATAACTTATGTACTATGTAGCCTATATAACTTTTTGTACTCATGGGAGATAGAATTGGTATCTGAAGTGTCATTCATAATAATAAACTTGATATCTGAAGCGTCATTGAGATAGACTTGGTATCTAAAGCTTCATTGAGAAAGACTTAGTTATGCTTTCAGCGTGCAGCTATTGGGGGTAAAAGAACTGGCCATAAAATCGTGTATGTTGTATTTCAATTGCTGTATTGAACTTGGCGCTATGTCATTTTTGGTCCAACAGTTGACAATCTATCGAGACCGAACACCTGAAACATCACGTGGTATCTGTTTATGTTGAACATGCCACTGTTCAGGGGGAAAAGTTGGATTTAAGTTGATAAATAATAAACTGAATTAAGCAAATATAACTTCGATCATCGCTAATAGTGTTCAGTGTGGTATAACACCTAAAAACGGCCCTTGCCAGTGCGTATCAGGGAACGGAATGCTGACAGATCTATGTCGTACCGGCAAAAGCAAGCACAGCTAGAAAGCAGGTTTTGGTCCCAAAGAACTCCCAGCTACTGCGCAAGCCAGATTCCGGCAGGCTGTGGAGGACCCAGGCGAGTCATTGGAAGACTGGGCCGACAAGGTATTAACATTAGCGAATAAAGCCTTCGTGGATTTGCCAATTACATACTCAATCCAGACAGGCGGTTGTACGGTTTTGTCAGGGGATGCAGACCGTGATGCAGGTCATCAGGTTGGTGTCGAAAAACCAGACCGCATCGCGACTGCTATCGACAGGGTAAAATGGCATCAGCATATGACTCGGGCTGTGTATGGGAAGGCCCGCAAAGAGACCAAGCGGGGGCTGGAGTATGAGATGAACGACCCTGTATCCAGGGAGCACAATACCCGTGAGGCCAACGTCATGGAAGACACTCTGGCCAAGCTAGAGCAGAAATTAGAACAAAATGACGCATTTGTTCAGCTCTCGCTTTGCTCAGTGAAGGCCAACAGGGGTGGACTGGGGCAACAACACACCCACCTCAGTGACAACCTGAAAGCCCTACCCCATATCCCACATGGCATGTTTTGGGGGCGGGGAGGCGTCTGCATTTCAGCCACGAGTGTCCACACAGGAAGCATGTTGAGAATGCTTTAAACGGGAAAAGGGTCGAGGGCGGCGTGGGCCGAACCTCGAGTATCCGGTGACGATTAGACCCGACAAAGGGGGCATCGACCAGTGCCAATAGAGGCACAGTCCTTAAACTGCGATCAGTGTAGAGAGTCGAGCGCTAGTCCACTCAACTGCCTGGGATGTCCGTATCAAAGGCTTTTAGTGGATATGTGTGTGTGTGGGGGGGGGGGGGCGACAGGTGCAGATCTCCCGGGATGAAATAGTGTTGGTCGACCCATTAGTAGAGGGTCAAGGGGCTCAGACGGGGAGCCAGTTAGTGGTAGTAAGCAGCGTGCAGACCGAGACGGGGGGTGGCGCTAGGGTTGATGTCACCACCGAATCAGGGTAAAATAAGTTTTCCCGAGAGGCGGGGAACGAGGGAGGAGAAAAATACCTGAACATAAGGGCAGGGTAGATCCGGGGGATCTGGAGTTGATCGCATCTCCATCCGTGGCAAGTGATTCGCAGGCGAAAACTCAGGGACAAGTAGTCCAGGGGCCGTAAGTGGAAGGCCAGGGTATGGATGAGAGGGGAGGCAGTTAAGGTGTGCCAGTTGGGTTCTACGTCCCAGTCAATTGTTGACGGACATAAAGTGGATACTGTGGTGGACACGGGAGCGGAGGTTACATTATTTCGGATAGGATTTATTGGTCTATTGGAGGTTCCTCTTAAAATTATTAAGGATGTTAAACTCCTCGACACCGAGGACAGGAGTTGTCAATGCACGGTTTCTTGTAGGTCCAGTAACTTTAAGACTGGCGAGAATCTATATAAGGAGAGTGTGTATGTAGCTCCTATCGCGGAAGATATGTTACTGGGATGCGATACGTTATTTCACCTTGGGAGCAACCAAGTGTTAATATGGAGTGAGTGTGCATTGATAATTGATGGTCAAGTCCTCGGACTGATGTACTGGGCAGAGGGGCTATTGACCCGGCAATATCGGTTACTACCTTCTAGGACGACCTTATGTGGTCAGAATGAACCAGACGAGTTTGACTTGATTGTTGAGGTTAGTGAACCCCAGGGGCAGTTGGTGAGTGGCAAGAAACACGGAGATGCGGTAGCACTGTCGTGGAAACCTGTTTGGACATGGGACACTGCAACGACAGGGGGATCTGCCATGTGGGGGAATGTGAGTACTGCACCCGTGTGAACAGACGTTCCTGGCGTTGCGGAATTGATCACTCCGCGGCGTCCGCAGGGAGTTGCAGGGGGAGCGAGGCTTTTGAACAAAGCAGCTGTAACGCCAAGCGATAGTCAAAATGGAAAGATTGAGCGGAGTCCAGAGGCTGGTAGTAGAACCAGAGGTAGAGGGTGAGGCAAATGGGATGTAACCGGATCCAGGGTATATGGTTTACGAGCTGTATACATGGGAAGACCCGTGGAGGCCCTGGGATCCTGGCGGACCCGTTGAACGGGACCAGTGGGGCGTGCAATGGAGGACCGCTTGGAGGCCCTGGGATCCAGGCGGACCCGTTGAACGGTATCTAGGGACAGTCGATGATACCCTTGGAGGCCCTGGGATGAGCAAGACAGATGGGCAAACGGGGACGAATCGTGGGTACCTGGGATGCGGTAGGATGCCAGTCACCAAAGGTACGGGGCCTTTCCTGACATGAACGACCTGGTAATTTGGGGAGCGGTTGCTTCCTCCCGGCATCACCAGACGCTAGAACTGTGTTATAGTAAAGAGGAGAATGGCCTGCTTGTCCTTGTCCAGGGGAACAGAGGCAGGTACTGCCTTGGTCCAGGAGACAGAGAGCAGGCACGGGTGTAGGGGGCCCATGGCTCCCCACCTGGGAATGCTGCTGGCACAGAACGCGTGTCAAAGGAACCCCCGTACGTAAAATATGCCGGAGGGACAGGGGAAGGGCTATAGGAGACGTTCATGTAGTTAAGATTGGTCACTTTGGAATTTAACATTGAGTTAGGAACAATATCAAGCAAAATGCAATGAAAAGCTCAGCTTAGGTCACCAGGGTTACTGGAAAATTACTATGGGTTGGGATTAAGGTTTGCTTACCATGGGTTTTTAGGGTTAATGTTAAGGTTGTGTTACTAGGGGTGTTTTATAAACAGGGATTATTGTTGGGGGGGAGGTTTTTTATTATTGATTTATATCGTGGCTATTTGGGGTTAAAACAGGGCCCCTCTGCAGGGGCAATATGGGGTTTTATAGTATACGTACCCACTGCCTCTGCTGGAAATCAAATCTTTGGCGGGAGGTTAACGCGTGTTTTAGTTACCAAGTCCAGGGGAGGCCCATTATCAGTTGGGTCTCAAATCTCGTAAAGGAAGTTAGCGCTCACACGGGGACACTCCTGTGTTTAGGAGTGGGGTGAGTGGACCCTCCACCACCGGGCAGGAAGACCATGATTATAAAGTGTGGGGAGTGTAGTGGACTGTCGATGTCGGGGTCTATATGACCTTGCGGTCTGGTTACTGGACTTGTTGGATAACCAGCTGTAGTTCCCGCCAAATGACACCAACCTAATGTTATGATGTAATGCTCGCTTAAACATATTTAGCTTCGCATATCAATCTATTTATTTTAATTATTATTTAAAACTATATATTATATACTAAATATACAGTTTTTACATTTTACGGTAATTTTTACGAAACGACGTGCAGAACCCAAAAACCCTGGTCTGTATCGTTCAATTGTCTAGGTCATTACAGGTTCATATAGTTCTGATATGTGCTTTTATTAAGGTAGTTTGTGTTCTCTCCATAACGCTCATGTTTGCAATGGATTTTGTAATGCATTGACACAAATACACAAATAAAAGATAACGTATTTTGAGTTCTCTCCATAACGCTCATGTTTGCAGGGATTTTTTTAATGATCTGATGAATTGACACAAATATACAGATACTGTCTGGTAAGAAACAACGGTCGTGGGGCGTGTTAACGTCTTCCTGACAACATTTTTTTCAATTTTTTTTTAACACCGCACGTGACTCGATACGTTATTATGTTCCAAGTTTCAACCAGATATAATGCTATTTTCTCTCGGCAGCTAATTTACGCTTGCGTAAAAACCTTGCTTGTTTTATTAAATTGTATTATCCCCAACGAAGAGGGATATAGTTTTGGCGTTGCCCGTCCGATCGTCGCTTCCGTTACAATTGTAATGTCCGCTGTATAACTCACACATGCATGGAGTGGATTTTGAAATAAATCCGGCACATACACTCAACTCATCAAGATGACTTGCAAATCTAAACACCTGAGCTTTTGTTTTGTTCGTCTGTATTATTATTTTCCGTCTATGCTTCTACCTAAAGACTTAACACTATCGTCGGGGGATATCAATTCACCGTATTTCTTGTTGCTGTTTGGTTTTAACGTCATTTATCAAAAGATTTTCAGTCATTTTCGGTCAGTTATCTTGACGGGTGGCTTCTGTTACCAAGTACTAACCAACATTCTGCAAGTAACTGGAAATCTGTCCAATTGATACTCTACTAATAGTGGGTGTAATTGTGCCATTTAGGACCACTTGGAACGTAATAAATGAATAGGAAAGAATGGATATTTTCTTTTGGAAGAAACAGAATAAAATGTTCGCCTAGTATTGTCACCATGCATTACTATATGAAAATATACACACGTCAAATTAAAAAAAACTAGGACAACATATCTTCTTTATGTTTATGGTGTCTTTAAGAAATCATGA
>JAWPHD010019977.1:0-33535 GCA_037043455.1 Cyrtodaria siliqua | reverse complement strand
ATAGTAGATATATATTCAGTTCTTACGCCTATATATTCCGTTCTTACGCATATATATTCAGTTCTTACACATATATATTCAGTTCTTACACATATATATTCAGTTCTTACACATATATATTCCGTTCTTACGCATATATATTCCGTTCTTACGCATATATATTCCGTTCTTACGCATATATATTCCGATCTTACGCATATATATTCAGTTCTTACACATGTATATTCAGTTCTTACGAATATATATTCAGTTCTTACACATATATATTCAATTCTTACGCATATATATTCCGTTCTTACGCATATATATTCAGTTCTTACACATATATATTCAGTTCTCACACATATATATATTTAGTTCTTACGCATATATATTCCGTTCTTACGCATATATATTCCGTTCTTACGCATCATATATATTCCGTTCTTACGCATATATATTCCGTTCTTACGCATATATAGTCTGTTCTTACGCATATATATTCCGTTCTTACGCATATATATTCCATTCTTACGCATATATATTCAGTACTTACACATATATATTCAGTTCTAACACATATATATTCAGTTCTTACACATATATATTCAGTTCTTACAGATATATATTCCGTTCTTACACATATATATTCAGTTCTTACACATATATATTCCATTCTTACGCATATATATTCCGTCCTTACACATTAATATTCAGTTCTAACACATATTTATTCCGTTCTTACGCATATATATTCCGTTCTTATGCATATATATTCCGTTCTTACGCATATATATTCCATTCTTACGCATATATATTCAGTTCTTACACATATATATTCAGTTCTTACACATATATATTCAGTTCTAACACATATATATTCAGTACTTACACATATATATTCAGTTCTTACAGATATATATTCCGTTCTTACAAATATATATTCAGTTCTTACAGATATATATTCCGTTCTTACACATATATATTCAGTTCTTACACATATATATTCCATTCTTACACATATATATTTAGTTCTTACACATATATATTCAGTTCTTACACATATATATTCAGTTCTTACACATATATATTCCGTTCTTACGCATATATATTCAGTTCATACGCATATATATTACGATCTTACGCATATATATTCAGTTCTTACACATATATATTCAGTTCTTACATATATATATTCGGTTCTTACACATATATATTCAGTTCTTACACATATATATTCAGTTCTTAGATATATATATTCAGTTCTTACACATATATATTCAGTTCTCACACATATATATTTATTTCTTACACATATATATTTCATTCTTACGCATATATATTCCGTTCTTACACATATATATTCTGTTCTAATACAAATATATTCCGTTCTTACGCATATATATTCCGTTCTTACGCATATATATTCCGTTCTTACGCATATATATTCCGTTCTTAAGCATATATATTCCGTTCTTACGCATATATATTCAGTTCTTACACATATATATTCAGTTCTTACACATATATATTCAGTTCTTACACATATATATTCAGTTCTTACAAATATATATTCCGTTCTTACGCATATATATTCCGTTCTTACGCATATATATTCCGTTCTTACGCATATATATTCCGATCTTACGCATATATATTCAGTTCTTACACATGTATATTCAGTTCTTACGAATATATATTCAGTTCTTACACATATATATTCAATTCTTACGCATATATATTCCGTTCTTACGCATATATATTCAGTTCTTACACATATATATTCAGTTCTCACACATATATATATTTAGTTCTTACGCATATATATTCCGTTCTTACGCATATATATTCCGTTCTTACGCATATATATTCCGTTCTTACGCATATATAGTCTGTTCTTACGCATATATATTCCGTTCTTACGCATATATATTCCATTCTTACGCATATATATTCAGTACTTACACATATATATTCAGTTCTAACACATATATATTCAGTTCTTACACATATATATTCAGTTCTTACAGATATATATTCCGTTCTTACACATATATATTCAGTTCTTACACATATATATTCCATTCTTACGCATATATATTCCGTCCTTACACATTAATATTCAGTTCTAACACATATTTATTCCGTTCTTACGCATATATATTCCGTTCTTATGCATATATATTCCGTTCTTACGCATATATATTCCATTCTTACGCATATATATTCAGTTCTTACACATATATATTCAGTTCTTACACATATATATTCAGTTCTAACACATATATATTCAGTACTTACACATATATTCAGTTCTTACAGATATATATTCCGTTCTTACAAATATATATTCAGTTCTTACAGATATATATTCCGTTCTTACACATATATATTCAGTTCTTACACATATATATTCCATTCTTACACATATATATTTAGTTCTTACACATATATATTCAGTTCTTACACATATATATTCAGTTCTTACGCATATATATTCAGTTCTTACGCATATATATTCAGTTCTTACGCATATATATTCAGTTCATACACATATATATTCCATTCTTACGGATATATATTCCGTTCTTCCGCATATATATTCAGTTCTTACGCATATATATTCCGATCTTACGCATATATATTCAGTTCTTACAAATATATATTCAGTTCTTACACATATATATTCAGTTCTTATACATATATATTAAGTTCTTACACATATATATTCAGTTCTTACACATATATATTCAATTCTTACGCAAATTTATTCAGTTCTTACACATATATATTCAGTTCTTACACATATATATTCCGTTCTTACGCATATATATTCAGTTCTTACGCATATATATTCCGATCTTACGCATATATATTCAGTTCTTACACATATATATTCAGTTCTTACACATATATATGCAGTTCTTACACATATATATGCAGTTCTTACACATATATATTCAGTTCTTACACATATATATTCAGTTCTTACACATATATATTCCGTTCTTACGCATATAAATTCAGTTCTTACACATATATATTCAGTTCTTACACATATATATTCCGTTCTTACGCATATATATTCCGTCCTTACTCATATATATTCCGTTCTTAGGCATATATATTCCGTTCTTACGCATATATTCAGTTCTTACGCATATATTCAGTTCTTACGCATATATATTCAGTTCTTACGCATATATATTCCGTTCTTACACATATATATTTAGTTCTTGCACATATATATTCCGTTCTTACGCATATATATTCAGTTCTTAGGCATATATATTCAGTTCTTACGCATATATATTCAGTTCTTACACATATATATTCAGTTCTTACACATATATATTCAGTTCTTACACATATATATTCAGTTCTTACAAATATATATTCCGTTTTTACGCATATATATTCCGTTCTTACGCATATATATTCCGTTCTTACGCATATATATTCCGATCTTACGCATATATATTCAGTTCTTACACATGTATATTCAGTTCTAATACATATATATCCTGTTCTTACGCATATATATTCCGTTCTTACGCATATATATTCCGTTCTTACGCATATATATTCCGTTCTTACGCATATATATTCAGTTCTTACACATATATATTCAGTTCTTACACATATATATTCAGTTCTTACACATATATATTTGGTTCTTACAAATATATATTCCGTTCTTATGCATATATATTCCGTTCTTACGCATATATATTCCGATCTTACGCATATATATTCCGTTCTTACGCATATATAGTCTGTTCTTACGCATATATTCCGATCTTACGCATATATATTCAGTTCTTACAAATATATATTCAGTTCTTACACATATATATTCAGTTCTTACACATATATATTCAGTTCTTACACATATATATTCAGTTCTTACACATATATATTCAGTTATTACACATATATATTCAGTTCTTACGCATATATATTCAGTTCTTACGCATATATTCAGTTCTTATGCATATATATTCAGTTCTTACGCATATATATTCAGTTCTTACACATATATATTCCGTTCTTACGCATATATATTCCGTTCTTACGCATATATATTCAGTTCTTACGCATATATATTCCGATCTTACGCATATATATTCAGTTCTTACAAATATATATTCAGTTCTTACACATATATATTTAGTTCTTACTCATATATATTCAGTTCTTACACATATATATTCAGTTCTTACACATATATATTCAGTTCTTACGCATATATATTCCGTTCTTACGCATATATATTAAGATCTTACGCATATATATTCCGTTCTTACGCATATATATTCCGTTCTTACGCATATATACTCCATTCTTACGCATATATATTCCGTTCTTACGCATATATATTCCATTCTTACGCATATATTCAGTTCTTACACATATATATTCAGTTCTTACGCATATATATTCCGTTCTTACGCATATATATTCCGATCTTACGCATATATATTCCGTTCTTACGCATATATATTCCATTCTTACGCATATATATTCAGTTCTTACGCATATATATTCAGTTCGTACACATATATATTCAGTTCTTACACATATATATTCCGTTCTTACGCATATATATTCCGTTCTTACGCATATATATTCAGTTCTTACACATATATATTCAGTTCTTACACATATATATTCCGTTCTTACGCACATATATTCCATTCTTACGCATATATATTCAGTTCTTACGCATATATATTCAGTTCGTACACATATATATTCAGTTCTTAAACATATATATTCCGTTCTTACGCATATATATTCCGTTCTTACGCATATATATTCAGTTCTTACACATATATATTCAGTTCTTACACATATATATTCAGTACTTACACATATATACGCATATATTCAGTTCTTACACATATATATTTAGTTCTAACACATATATATTCAGTTCTTACACATATATATTCAGTTTTTACAGATATATATTCCGTTCTAACACATATATATTCAGTTCTTACACATATATATTCCATTCTTACGCATATATTTTCCCTCCTTACACATATATATTCAGTTCTTACACATATATATTCCGTTCTTACGCATATATATTCCGTTCTTACGCATATATATTCCGTTCTTACGCATATATATTCCATTCTTACGCATATATATTCAGTTCTTACACATATATATTCAGTTCTAACACATATATATTCAGTTCTTACACATATATATTCAGTTCTTACACATATATATTCAGTTCTTACGCATATATATTCCGTTCTTACGCATATATATTCCGATCTTAAGCATATATATTCCGTTCTTACGCATATATATTCCGATCTTACGCATATATATTCCGTTCTTACGCATATATATTCCATTCTTACGCATATATATTCAGTTCTTACACATATATATTCCGTTCTTACGCATATATATTCAGTTCTTACACATATATATTCAGTACTTACACACATATATTCAGATCTTACACATATATATTCAGTTCTTACACATATATATTCAGATCTTACACATATATATTCAGTTCTTAAACATATATATTCAGTTCTTACGCATATATATTCAGTTCTTACGCATATATTCAGTTCTTACGCATATATATTCAGTTCTTACGCATATATATTCAGTTCTTACACATATATATTCCGTTCGTACGCATATAGTCCGTTCTTACGCATATATATTCAGTTCTTACGCATATATATTCCGATCTTACGCATATATATTCAGTTCTTACAAATATATATTAAGTTCTTACACATATATATTCAGTTCTTACACATATATATTCAGTTCTAACACATATATATTCAGTTCTTACACATATATATTCAGTTCTTACAGATATATATTCAGTTCTTACACATATATATTCAGTACTTACACATATATATTCAGTTCTTACACATATATATTCAGTTCTTACACATATATATTCAGTTCTTACGCATATATTCCGTTCTTACGCATATATTTTCCGTTCTTACGCATATATCTTCCGTTGTTACGCATATATTATCCATTCTTACGCATATATATTCAGTTCTTACACATATATATTCAGTTCTTACACATATATATTCAGTTCTAACACATATATATTCAGTTCTTACACATATATATTCAGTTCTTACTGATATATATTCCGTTCTTACACATATATATTCAGTTCTTACACATATATAATTCCATTCTTACGCATATATATTCCGTCCTTACACATATATATTCAGTTCTTACACATATATATTCCGTTCTTACGAATATATATTCCGTTCTTACGCATATATATTCCGTTCTTACGCATATATATTCCGTTCTTACGCATATATATTCCATTCTTACGCATATTTTCAGTTCTTACACATATATATTCAGTTCTTACGCATATATATTCCGTTCTGACGTATATATATTCCGATCTTACGCATATATATTCCGTTCTTACGCATATATATTCCATTCTTACGCATACATATTCAGTTCTTACGCATATATATTCAGTTCGTACACATATATATTCAGTTCTTACACATATATATTCCGTTCTTACGCATATATATTCAGTTCTTACACATATATATTCCATTCTTACGCATATATATTCAGTTCTTACACATATATATTCAGTTCTTACACATATATATTCAGTACTTACACATATATATTCAGATCGTACACATATATATTCAGTTCTTACACATATATATTCAGTTCTTACGCATATATATTCAGTTCTTACGCATATATTCAGTTCTTACGCATATATATTCAGTTCTAACGCATATATATTCAGTTCTTACACATATATATTCCGTTCTTACGCATATATATTCCGTTCTTACGCATATATATTCAGTTCTTACGCATATATATTCCGATCTTACGCATATATATTCAGTTCTTACAAATATATATTCAGTTCTTACACATATATATTCAGTTCTTACACATATATATTCAGTTCTTACACATATATATTCAGTTCTTACACATATATAATCAGTTCTTACACATATATATTCCATTCTTACGCATATATATTCCATTCTTACACATATATATTCCATTCTTACGCATATATATTCCATTCTTACGCATATATATTCCATTCTTACGCATATATATTCCATTCTTACACATATATATTCCATTCTTACGCATATATTTTCCGTCCTTACACATATATATTC
Organism: Cyrtodaria siliqua; assembly: GCA_037043455.1. NCBI lineage: Eukaryota > Metazoa > Mollusca > Bivalvia > Adapedonta > Hiatellidae > Cyrtodaria > Cyrtodaria siliqua. Next base: position 26,342 of record JAWPHD010019977.1, on the reverse strand, counting down.
AGTTCTTACACATATATATTCCGTTCTTACGCATATATATTCCGTTCTTACGCATATATATTCCGTTCTTACGCATATATATTCCATTCTTACGCATATATATTCCATTCTTACACATATATATTCCATTCTTACGCATATATTTTCCGTCCTTACACATATATATTCAGTTCTTACACATATATATTCCGTTCTTACGCATATATATTCCGTTCTTACGCATATATATTCCGTTCTTACGCATATATATTCCATTCTTACGCATATAATTCAGTTCTTACACATATATATTCAGTTCTAACACATATATATTCAGTTCTTACACATATATATTCAGTTCTTACACATTATATTCAGTTCTTACGCAGATATATTCCGTTCTTACGCATATATATTCCGATCTTACGCATATATATTCCGTTCTTACGCATATATATTCCGATCTTACGCATATATATTCGTTCTTACGCATATATATTCCATTCTTACGCATATATATTCAGTTCTTACACATATATATTCCGTTCTTACGCATATATATTTCAGTTCTTACACATATATATTCAGTACTTACACACATATATTCAGATCTTACACATATATATTCAGTTCTTACACATATATATTCAGATCTTACACATATATATTCAGTTCTTAACATATATATTCAGTTCTTACGCATATATATTCAGTTCTTACTCATATATTCAGTTCTTACGCATATATATTCAGTTCTTACGCATATATATTCAGTTCTTACACATATATATTCCGTTCGTACGCATTATAGTCCGTTCTTACGCATATTAGAGTCAGTTCTTACGCATATATATTCCGATCTTAGGCATATATAGTCAGTTCTTACAAATATATATTCAGTTCTTACACATAGATATTCAGTTCTTACATATATATATTCAGTTCTAACACATATAGATTCAGTTCTTACACATATATATTCAGTTCTTACAGATATATATTCCGTTGTTACGCATATATATTCAGTTCTTACACATATATATTCAGTACTTACACATATATATTCAGGTCTTACACATATATATTCAGTTCTTACACATATATATTCAGTTCTTACGCATATATTCAGTTCTTACACATATATATTCAGTTCTAACACATATATATTCAGTTCTTACAAATATATATTCAGTTCTTACAGATATATATTCCGTTCTAACACATATATATTCAGTTCTTACACATTATATTCCGTTCTTACGCATATATATTCCGTTCTTACGCATATATTTTCCGTTCTTACGCATATATCTTCCGTTGTTACGCATATATTATCCATTCTTACGCATATATATTCAGTTCTTACACATATATATTCAGTTCTTACACATATATATTCAGTTCTAACACATATATATTCAGTTCTTACACATATATATTCAGTTCTTACAGATATATATTTCGTTCTTACACATATATATTCAGTTCTTACACATATATATTCCATTCTTACGCATATATATTCCGTCCTTACACATATATATTCAGTTCTTACACATATATATTCCGTTCTTACGAATATATATTCCGTTCTTACGCATATATATTCCGTTCTTACGCATATATATTCCGTTCTTACGCATATATATTCCATTCTTACGCATATTTTCAGTTCTTACACATATATATTCAGTTCTTACGCATATATATTCCGTTCTTACGTATATATATTCCGATCTTACGCATATATATTCCGTTCTTACGCATATATATTCCATTCTTACGCATATATATTCAGTTCTTACGCATATATATTCAGTTCGTACACATATATATTCAGTTCTTACACATATATATTCCGTTCTTACGCATATATATTCAGTTCTTACACATATATATTCCGTTCTTACGCATATATATTCAGTTCTTACACATATATATTCAGTTCTTACACATATATATTCAGTACTTACACATATATATTCGGATCGTACACATATATATTCAGTTCTTACACATATATATTCAGTTCTTAGGCATATATATTCAGTTCTTACGCATATATTCAGTTCTTACGCATATATATTCAGTTCTAACGCATATATATTCAGTTCTTACACATATATATTCCGTTCTTACGCATATATATTCCGTTCTTACGCATATATATTCAGTTCTTACGCATATATATTCCGATCTTACGCATATATATTCAGTTCTTACAAATATATATTCAGTTCTTACACATATATATTCAGTTCTTACACATATATATTCAGTTCTTACACATATATAATCAGTTCTTACACATATATATTCCATTCTTACGCATATATATTCCATTCTTACACATATATATTCCATTCTTACGCATATATATTCCGTTCTTACGCATATATATTCAGTTCTTACGCATATATATTCCAATCTTACGCATATATATTCAGTTCTTACACATATATATTCAGTTCTTACACATATATATTCAGTTCTTACACATATATATTCAGTTCTTACACTTATATATTCAGTTCTTACGCATATATATTCAGTATTTACACATATATATTCAGTTCTTACACATATATATTCAGTTCTTACACATATATATTTATTTCATACACATATATATTCCATTCTTACGCATATATATTCCGTTCTTACACATATATATTCAGTTCTAATACATATATATTCCGTTCTTATGCATATATATTCCGTTCTTACGCATATATATTCCGTTCTTACGCATATATATTTAGTTCTTCGGCATATATGTTCCGTTCTTACACATATATATTCAGTTCTTACACATATATATTCAGTTCTTACACATTTATATTCAGTTCTTACACATATATATATTCAGTTCTTACACATATATAATCAGTTCTTACACATATATATTCCATTCTTACGCATATATATTCCATTCTTACGCATATATATTCCATTCTTACACATATATATTCCATTCTTACGCATATATTTTCCGTCCTTACACATATATATTCAGTTCTTACACATATATATTCCGTTCTTACGCATATATATTCCGTTCTTACGCATATATATTCCGTTCTTACGCATATATATTCCATTCTTACGCATATATATTCCATTCTTACACATATATATTCCATTCTTACGCATATATTTTCCGTCCTTACACATATATATTCAGTTCTTACACATATATATTCCGTTCTTATGCATATATATTCCGTTCTTACGCATATATATTCCGTTCTTACGCATATATATTCCATTCTTACGCATATATATTCAGTTCTTACACATATATATTCAGTTCTAACACATATATATTCAGTTCTTACACATATATATTCAGTTCTTACACATATATATTCAGTTCTTACGCATATATATTCCGTTCTTACGCATATATATTCCGATCTTACGCATATATATTCCGTTCTTACGCATATATATTCCGATCTTACGCATATATATTCCGTTCTTACGCATATATATTCCATTCTTACGCATATATATTCAGTTCTTACACATATATATTCCGTTCTTACGCATATATATTCAGTTCTTACACATATATATTCAGTACTTACACACATATATTCAGATCTTACACATATATATTCAGTTCTTACACATATATATTCAGATCTTACACATATATATTCATTTCTTAAACATATATATTCAGTTCTTACGCATATATATTCAGTTCTTACGCATATATTCAGTTCTTACGCATATATATTCAGTTCTTACGCATATATATTCAGTTCTTACACATATATATTCCGTTCGTACGCATATAGTCCGTTCTTACGCATATATATTCAGTTCTTACGCATATATATTCCGATCTTACGCATATATATTCAGTTCTTACAAATATATATTCAGTTCTTACACATATATATTCAGTTCTTACACATATATATTCAGTTCTAACACATATATATTCAGTTCTTACACATATATATTCAGTTCTTACAGATATATATTTCGTTCTTACGCATATATATTCAGTTCTTACACATATATATTCAGTACTTACACATATATATTCAGTTCTTACACATATATATTCAGTTCTTACACATATATATTCAGTTCATACGCATATATTCAGTTCTTACACATATATATTCAGTTCTAACACATATATATTCAGTTCTTACAAATATATATTCAGTTCTTACAGATATATATTCCGTTCTAACACATATATATTCAGTTCTTACACATTATATTCCGTTCTTACGCATATATATTCCGTTCTTACGCATATATTTTCCGTTCTTACGCATATATCTTCCGTTGTTACGCATATATTATCCATTCTTACGCATATATATTCAGTTCTTACACATATATATTCAGTTCTTACACATATATATTCAGTTCTAACACATATATATTCAGTTCTTACACATATATATTCAGTTCTTACAGATATATATTCCGTTCTTACACATATATATTCAGTTCTTACACATATATATTCCATTCTTACGCATATATATTCCGTCCTTACACATATATATTCAGTTCTTACACATATATATTCCGTTCTTACGAATATATATTCCGTTCTTACGCATATATATTCCGTTCTTACGCATATATATTCCGTTCTTACGCATATATATTCCATTCTTACGCATATTTTCAGTTCTTACACATATATATTCAGTTCTTACGCATATATATTCCGTTCTTACGTATATATATTCCGATCTTAAGCATATATATTCCGTTCTTACGCATATATATTCCATTCTTACGCATATATATTCAGTTCTTACGCATATATATTCAGTTCGTACACATATATATTCAGTTCTTACACATATATATTCCGTTCTTACGCATATATATTCAGTTCTTACACATATATATTCCGTTCTTACGCATATATATTCAGTTCTTACACATATATATTCAGTTCTTACACATATATATTCAGTACTTACACATATATATTCAGATCGTACACATATATATTCAGTTCTTACACATATATATTCAGTTCTTACGCATATATATTCAGTTCTTACGCATATATTCAGTTCTTACGCATATATATTCAGTTCTAACGCATATATATTCAGTTCTTACACATATATATTCCGTTCTTACGCATATATATTCCGTTCTTACGCATATATATTCAGTTCTTACGCATATATATTCCGATCTTACGCATATATATTCAGTTCTTACAAATATATATTCAGTTCTTACACATATATATTCAGTTCTTACACATATATATTCAGTTCTTACACATATATAATCAGTTCTTACACATATATATTCCATTCTTACGCATATATATTCCATTCTTACACATATATATTCCATTCTTACGCATATATATTCCGTTCTTACGCATATATATTCAGTTCTTACGCATATATATTCCAATCTTACGCATATATATTCAGTTCTTACACATATATATTCAGTTCTTACACATATATATTCAGTTCTTACACATATATATTCAGTTCTTACACTTATATATTCAGTTCTTACGCATATATATTCAGTATTTACACATATATATTCAGTTCTTACACATATATATTCAGTTCTTACACATATATATTTATTTCATACACATATATATTCCATTCTTACGCATATATATTCCGTTCTTACACATATATATTCAGTTCTAATACATATATATTCCGTTCTTATGCATATATATTCCGTTCTTACGCATATATATTCCGTTCTTACGCATATATATTTAGTTCTTCGGCATATATGTTCCGTTCTTACTCATATATATTCAGTTCTTACACATATATATTCAGTTCTTACACATATATATTCAGTTCTTACTCATATATATTCAGTTCATACACATATATATTTAGTTCTTACACATATATATTCCGTTCTAACAGATATATATTCAGTTCTTACACATATATATTCAGTTCTTACATATCTATATTCCGTTCTTACACATATATATTCAGTTCTTACACATATATATTCCATTCTTACGCATATATATTCCGTCCTTACACATATATATTCAGTTCTTACACATATATATTCCGTTCTTACGCATATATTTTCCGATCTTACGCATATATATTCCGTTCTTACGCATATATATTCCGTTCTTACGCATATATATTCCATTCTTACGCATATATTCAGTTCTTACACATATATATAGTTCTTACGCATATATATTCCGTTCTTACGCATATATATTCCGATCTTACGCATATATATTCCGTTCTTACGCATATATATTCCGTTCTTACGCATATATATTCCATTCTTACGCATATATATTCAGATCTTACACATATATATTCAGTTCTTAAACATATATATTGAGTTCTTACGCATATATATTCAGTTCTTACGCATATATTCAGTTCTTACGCATATATATTCAGTTCTTACGCATATATATTCAGTTCTTACACATATATATTCCGTTCTTACGCATATAGTCCGTTCTTACGCATATATATTCAGTTCTTACGCATATATATTCCGATCTTACGCATATATATTCAGTTCTTACAAATATATATTCAGTTCTTACACATATATATTCAGTTCTTACACATATATATTCAGTTCTAACACATATATATTCAGTTCTTACACATATATATTCAGTTCTTAGAGATATATATTCCGTTCTTACGCATATATATTCAGTTCTTACACATATATATTCAGTTCTTACACATATATATTCAGTACTTACACATATATATTCAGTTCGTACACATATATATTCAGTTCTTACACATATATATTCAGTTCTTACGCATATATTCAGTTCTTACACATATATATTCAGTTCTAACACATATATATTCAGTTCTTACAAATAAATATTCAGTTCTTACAGATATATATTCCGTTCTAACACATATATATTCAGTTCTTACACATTATATTCCGTTCTTACGCATATATATTCCGTTCTTACGCATATATTTTCCGTTCTTACGCATATATCTTCCGTTGTTACGCATATATTATCCATTCTTACGCATATATATTCAGTTCTTACACATATATATTCAGTTCTTACACATATATATTCAGTTCTAACACATATATATTCAGTTCTTACACATATATATTCAGTTCTTACAGATATATATTCCGTTCTTACACATATATATTCAGTTCTTACACATATATATTCCATTCTTACGCATATATATTCCGTCCTTACACATATATATTCAGTTCTTACACATATATATTCCGTTCTTACGAATATATATTCCGTTCTTACGCATATATATTCCGTTCTTACGCATATATATTCCGTTCTTACGCATATATATTCCATTCTTACGCATATTTTTAGTTCTTACACATATATATTCAGTTCTTACGCATATATATTCCGTTCTTACGTATATATATTCCGATCTTACGCATATATATTCCGTTCTTACGCATATATATTCCATTCTTACGCATATATATTCCATTCTTACGCATATATATTCAGTTCGTACACATATATATTCAGTTCTTACACATATATATTCCGTTCTTACGCATATATATTCAGTTCTTAAACATATATATTCCGTTCTTACGCATATATATTCAGTTCTTACACATATATATTCAGTTCTTACACATATATATTCAGTACTTACACATATATATTCAGATCGTACACATATATATTCAGTTCTTACACATATATATTCAGTTCTTACGCATATATATTCAGTTCTTACGCATATATTCAGTTCTTACGCATATATATTCAGTTCTAACGCATATATATTCAGTTCTTACACATATATATTCCGTTCTTACGCATATATATTCCGTTCTTACGCATATATATTCAGTTCTTACGCATATATATTCCGATCTTACGCATATATATTCAGTTCTTACAAATATATATTCCATTCTTACACATATATATTCCATTCTTACGCATATATATTCCGTTCTTACGCATATATATTCAGTTCTTACGCATATATATTCCAATCTTACGCATATATATTCAGTTCTTACACATATATATTCAGTTCTTACACATATATATTCAGTTCTTACACATATATATTTATTTCATACACATATATATTCCATTCTTACGCATATATATTCCGTTCTTACACATATATATTCAGTTCTAATACATATATATTCCGTTCTTATGCATAAATATTCCGTTCTTACGCATATATATTCCGTTCTTACACATATATATTCAGTTCTTACACATATATATTCCGTTCTTACGAATATATATTCCGTTCTTACGCATATATATTCCGTTCTTACGCATATATATTCCGTTCTTACGCATATATATTCCATTCTTACGCATATTTTTAGTTCTTACACATATATATTCAGTTCTTACGCATATATATTCCGTTCTTACGTATATATATTCCGATCTTACGCATATATATTCCGTTCTTACGCATATATATTCCATTCTTACGCATATATATTCCATTCTTACGCATATATATTCAGTTCGTACACATATATATTCAGTTCTTACACATATATATTCCGTTCTTACGCATATATATTCAGTTCTTAAACATATATATTCCGTTCTTACGCATATATATTCAGTTCTTACACATATATATTCAGTTCTTACACATATATATTCAGTACTTACACATATATATTCAGATCGTACACATATATATTCAGTTCTTACACATATATATTCAGTTCTTACGCATATATATTCAGTTCTTACGCATATATTCAGTTCTTACGCATATATATTCAGTTCTAACGCATATATATTCAGTTCTTACACATATATATTCCGTTCTTACGCATATATATTCCGTTCTTACGCATATATATTCAGTTCTTACGCATATATATTCCGATCTTACGCATATATATTCAGTTCTTACAAATATATATTCCATTCTTACACATATATATTCCATTCTTACGCATATATATTCCGTTCTTACGCATATATATTCAGTTCTTACGCATATATATTCCAATCTTACGCATATATATTCAGTTCTTACACATATATATTCAGTTCTTACACATATATATTCAGTTCTTACACATATATATTTATTTCATACACATATATATTCCATTCTTACGCATATATATTCCGTTCTTACACATATATATTCAGTTCTAATACATATATATTCCGTTCTTATGCATAAATATTCCGTTCTTACGCATATATATTCCGTTCTTACGCATATATATTCCGTTCTTACGCATATATATTTAGTTCTTCGGCATATATGTTCCGTTCTTACTCATATATATTCAGTTCTTACACATATATATTCAGTTCTTACACATATATATTCAGTTCTTACACATATATATTCAGTTCTTACTCATATATATTCAGTTCATACACATATATATTCAGTTCTTACACATATATATTCCGTTCTAACACATATATATTCAGTTCTTACACATATATATTCAGTTCTTACATATCTATATTCCGTTCTTACACATATATATTCAGTTCTTACACATATATATTCCATTCTTACGCATATATATTCAGTTCTTACACATATATATTCCGTTCTTACGCATATATATTCCGTTCTTACGCATATATATTCCATTCTTACGCATATATATTCAGTTCTTACGCATATATATTCAGTTCTTACACATATATATTCCGTTCTTACGCATATATATTCAGTTCTTACACATATATATTCCGTTCTTACGCATATATATTCAGTTCTTACACATATATATTCAGTTCTTACACATATATATTCAGTACTTACAAATATATATTCAGTTCTTACGCATATATATTCAGTTCTTACGCATATATATTCAGTTCTTACACAAATATATTCAGTTATAACACATATATATTCAGTTCTTACTCATATATATTCAGTTCTTACACATATATATTCCGTTCTTACACATATATATTCAGTTCTTACACATATATATTCCATTCTTACGCATATATATTCCTTCCTTACACATATATATTCAGTTCTTACACATATATATTCCGTTCTTACGCATATATATTCCGTTCTTACTCATATATATTCAGTTCTTACACATATATATTCAGTTCTTACACATATATATTCAGTTCTTACACATATATATTCAGTTCTTACACATATATATTCAGTTCTTACTCATATATATTCAGTTTATACACATATATATTCAGTTCTTACACATACATATTCCGTTCTAACACATATATATTCAGTTCTTACACATATATATTCAGTTCTTACATATCTATATTCCGTTCTTACACATATATATTCAGTTCTTACACATATATATTCCATTCTTACGCATATATATTCCGTCCTTACACATATATATTCAGTTCTTACACATATATATTCCGTTCTTACTCATATATATTCCGATCTTACGCATATATATTCCGTTCTTACGCATATATATTCCGTTCTTACGCATATATATTCCATTCTTACGCATATATATTCAGTTCTTACGCATATATATTCAGTTCGTACACATATATATTCAGTTCTTACACATATATATTCCGTTCTTACGCATATATATTCAGTTCTTACACATATATATTTAGTTCTTACACATATATATTCAGTTCTTACAGATATATATTCCGTTCTTACACATATATATTCAGTTCTTACACATATATATTCCATTCTTACGCATATATATTCCGTCCTTACACATATATATTCAGTTCTTACACATATATATTCCGTTCTTACGCATATATATTCCGTTCTTACGCATATATATTCCGTTCTTACGCATATATATTCCGTTCTTACGCATATATATTCCATTCTTACGCATATATATTCAGTTCTTACGCATATATATTCTGTTCTTACGCATATATATTCCGTTCTTACGCATATATATTCCGTTCTTACACATATATATTCAGTTCTTACTCATATATATTCAGTTTATACACATATATATTCAGTTCTTACACATACATATTCCGTTCTAACACATATATATTCAGTTCTTACACATATATATTCAGTTCTTACATATCTATATTCCGTTCTTACACATATATATTCAGTTCTTACACATATATATTCCATTCTTACGCATATATATTCCGTCCTTACACATATATATTCAGTTCTTACACATATATATTCCGTTCTTACTCATATATATTCCGATCTTACGCATATATATTCCGTTCTTACGCATATATATTCCGTTCTTACGCATATATATTCCATTCTTACGCATATATATTCAGTTCTTACGCATATATATTCAGTTCGTACACATATATATTCAGTTCTTACACATATATATTCCGTTCTTACGCATATATATTCAGTTCTTACACATATATATTCAGTTCTTACACATATATATTCAGTTCTTACAGATATATATTCCGTTCTTACACATATATATTCAGTTCTTACACATATATATTCCATTCTTACGCATATATATTCCGTCCTTACACATATATATTCAGTTCTTACACATATATATTCCGTTCTTACGCATATATATTCCGTTCTTACGCATATATATTCCGTTCTTACGCATATATATTCCGTTCTTACGCATATATATTCCATTCTTACGCATATATATTCAGTTCTTACGCATATATATTCTGTTCTTACGCATATATATTCCGTTCTTACGCATATATATTCCGTTCTTACGCATATATATTCCATTCTTACGCATATATTCAGTTCTTACACATATATATTCAGTTCTTACGCATATATTTTCCGTTCTTACGCATATATATTCCGATCTTACGCATATATATTCCGTTCTTACGCATATATATTCCATTCATACGCATATATATTCAGTTCTTACGCATATATATTCAGTTCGTACACATATTCAGTTCTTACACATATATATTCCGTTCTTACGCATATATATTTAGTTCTTACACATATATATTCCGTTCTTACGCATATATATTCAGTTCTTACACATATATATTCAGTTCTTACACATATATATTCAGTACTTACACATATATATTCGGTTCTTACGCATATATATTCCGTTCTTACGCATATATATTCCGTTCTTACGCATTATATTCCGTTCTTACGCATATATATTCCATTCTTACGCATATATTCAGTTCTTACACATATATATTCAGTTCTTACGCATATATATTCCGTTCTTACGCATATATATTCCGATTTTACGCATATATATTCCGTTCTTACGCATATATATTCCATTCTTACGCAGTTCTTACGCATATATATTCAGTTCGTACACATATATATTCAGTTCTTACACATATATATTCCGTTCTTACGCATATATATTCAGTTCTTACACATATATATTCCGTTCTTACGCATATATATTCAGTTCTTACATATATATATATTCAGTTGTTACACAAATATATTCAGTACTTACACATATATATTCAGAACTTACACATATATATTCAGTTCTTACACATATATATTCAGTTCTTACGCATATATTTTCAGTTCTTAAGATATATTCAGTTCTTACGCATATATATTCAGTTCTTACGCATATATATTCAGTTCTTACACATATATATTCCGTTCTTACGCATATATATTCCGTTCTTACGCATATATATTCAGTTCTTACGCATATATATTCCGATTTTACGCATATATATTCAGTTCTTACAAATATGTATTCAGTTCTTACAAATATGTATTCAGTTCTTACACATATATATTCAGTTCTTACACATATATATTCAGTTCTTACACATATATATTCAGTATTTACACATATATATTCAGTTCTTACACATATATATTCAGTTCTCACACATATATATTTATTTCTTACACATATATATTTCATTCTTACGCATATATATTCCGTTCTTACACATATATATTCTGTTCTAATACATATATATGATGTTCTTACGCATATATATTCCGTTCTTACGCATATATATTCCGTTCTTACGCATAAATATTCCGTTCTTACGCATATATATTCCGTTCTTACGCATATATATTCCGTTCTTATGCATATATATTTAGTTCTTACGCATATATATTCAGTTCTTACTTATATATATTCAGTTCTTACACATATATATTCAGTTCTTACACATATATATTCAGTTCTTACACATATATATTCAGTTCTTACACATACATATTCAGTTCATACACATATATATTCAGTTCTTACAAATATATTTTCCGTTCTTACGCATATATATTCAGTTCTTACACATATATATTCAGTTCTTACACATATATATTCAGTTCTAACACATATATATTCAGTTCGTACACATATATATTCCGTTCTTACGCATATATATTCAGTATTTACACTTATATATTCAGTTCTTACAAATATATATTCAGTTCTCACACATATATATTTATTTCTTACACATATATATTTCATTCTTACGCATATATATTCCGTTCTTACACATATATATTCTATTCTAATACATATATATTCCGTTCTTACGCATTTATATTCCGTTCTTACGCATATATATTCCGCTCTTACGCTTATATATTCCGTTCTTACGCATATATATTGAGTTCTTACACATATATATTCCATTCTTACGCATATATATTCCGTCCTTACACATATATATTCAGTTCTTACACATATATATTCAGTTCTTACACATATATATTCAGTTCTAACACATATATATTCAGTTCTTACACATATATATTCAGTTCTTACAGATATATATTCCGTTCTTACACATATATATTCAGTTCTTACACATATATATTCCATTCTTACGCATATATATTCCGTCCTTACACATATATATTCAGTTCTTACACATATATATTCAGTTCTTACGCATATATATTCCGTTCTTACGCATATATATTCAGTTCTTACACATATATATTCAGTTCTTACACATATGTATTCAGTTCTTACGCATATATATTCCGTCCTTACACATATATATTCAGTTCTTACACATATATATTCCGTTCTTACGCATATATATTCCGTTCTTACGCATATATATTCTGTTCTAATACATATATATTCCGTTCTTACGCATATATATTCCGTTCTTACGCATATATATTCCGTTCTTACGCATATATATTCCGTTCTTACGCATATATATTCCGTTCTTACGCATATATATTCCGTTCTTACGCATATATATTCCGTTCTTACGCATATATATTCCGTTCTTACGCATATATATTCCGTTCTTATGCATATATATTCAGTTCTTACTCATATATATTCAGTTCTTACACATATATATTCAGTTGTTACACATATATATTCAGTTCTTACACATATATATTCAGTTCTTACACATACATATTCAGTTCATACACATATATATTCAGTTCTTACAAATATATTTTCCGTTCTTACGCATATATATTCAGTTCTTACACATATATATTCAGTTCTTACACATATATATTCCGTTCTCACGCATATATATTCCGTTCTTATGCATATATATTCAGTTCTTACACATATATATTCAGTTCTTACACATATATATTCAGTTCTTACGCATATATATTCCGTCCTTACACATATATATTCAGTTCTTACACATATATATTCCGTTCTTACGCATATATATTCCGTTCTTACGCATATATATTCCATTCATTCGCATATATTCAGTTCTTACACATATATATTCAGTTCTTACGCATATATATTCCGTTCTTACGCATATATATTCCGATCTTACGCATATATATTCCGTTCTGACGCATATATATTCCATTCTTACGCATATATATTCAGTTCTTACGCATATATATTCAGTTCGTACACATATATATTCAGTTCTTACACATATATATTCCATTCTTACGCATATATATTCAGTTCTTAAACATATATATTCCGTTCTTACGCATATATATTCAGTTCTTACACATATATATTCAGTTGTTACACATATATATTCAGTACTTACACATATATATTCAGTTCTTACACATATATATTCAGTTCTTACACATATATATTCAGTTCATACGCATATATATTCAGTTCTTACGCATATATTCAGTTCTTACACATATATATTCAGTTCTAACACATATATATTCAGTTCTTACACATATATATTCAGTTCTTACAGATATATATTCCGTTCTTACACATATATATTCAGTTCTTACACATATGTATTCCGTTCTTACGCATATATATTCCGTTCTTACGCATATATATTCCGTTCTTACGCATATATATTCCATTCTTACGCATATATATTCAGTTCTTACACATATATATTCAGTTCTTACACATATATATTCAGTTCTAACACATATATATTCAGTTCTTACACATATATATTCAGTTCTTACAGATATATATTCCGTTCTTACACATATATATTCAGTTCTTACACATATATATTCCATTCTTACGCATATATATTCCGTCCTTACACATATATATTCAGTTCTTACACATATATATTCCGTTCTTACGCATATATATTCCGTTCTTACGTATATATATTCCGTTCTTACGCATATATATTCCATTCTTAAGCATATATTCAATTCTTACACATATATATTCAGTTCTTACGCATATATATTCCGTTCTTACGCATATATATTCCGATCTTACGCATATATATTTCGTTCTTACTCATATATATTCCATTCTTACGCATATATATTCAGTTCTTACGCATATATATTCAGTTCGTACACATATATATTCAGTTCTTACACATATATATTCCGTTCTTACGCATATATATTTAGTTCTTACACATATATATTCAGTTCTTACGCATATATATTCAGTTATTACACATATATATTCAGTTCTTACACATATAGATTCAGTTCTTACACATATATATTCAGTTCTTACTCATATATATTCAGTTCATACACATATATATTCAGTTCTTACACATATATATTCCGTTCTTACACATATATATTCAGTTCTTACACATATATATTCCGTTCTTACGCATATATATTCCGTTCTTACGCATATATATTCCGTTCTTACGCATATATATTTAGTGCTTACGCATATATATTCCGTTCGTACGCATATATATTCAATTCTTACATATATATTCAGTTCTTACACATATATATTCAGTTCTTACACATATATATTCAGTTCTAACACATATATATTCAGTTCTTACACATATATATTCAGTTCTTACATATCTATATTCCGTTCTTACACATATATATTCAGTTCTTACACATATATATTCCATTCTTACGCATATATATTCAGTTCTTACACATATATATTCCGTTCTTACGCATATATATTCCGATCTTACGCATATATATTCCGTTCTTACGCATATATATTCCGTTCTTACGCATATATATTCCGATCTTACGCATATATTCAGTTCTTACACATATATATCTAGTTCTTACGCATATATATTCCGTTCTTACGCATATATATTCCGATCTTACGCATATATATTCCGTTCTTACGCATATATATTCCGTTCTTACGCATATATATTCCATTCTTACGCATATATATTCAGTTCTAACGCATATATATTCAGTTCGTACACATATATATTCCGTTCTTACGCATATATATTCCGTTATTACTCATATATATTCCATTCTTACGCATATATATTCAGTTCTTACGCATATATATTCAGTTCTTACAAATATATATTCCGTTCTTACGCATATATATTCCGTTCTTACGCATATATAGTCTGTTCTTACGCATATATATTCCGATCTTACGCATATATATTCAGTTCTTACAAATATATATTCAGTTCTTACACATATATATTCAGTTCTTACACATATATATTCAGTTCTTACACATATATATTCAGTTCTTACACATATTACTTCCATTCTTACGCATATATATTCCGTTCTTACACATATATATTCAGTTCTTACACATATATATTCCGTTCTTACGCATATATATTCAGTTCATACGCATATATATTACGATCTTACGCATATATATTCAGTTCTTACACATATATATTCCGTTCTTACGCATATATATTCAGTTCTTACACATATATATTCAGTACTTACACACATATATTCAGATCTTACACATATATATTCAGTTTTTACACATATATATGCAGATCTTACACATATATATTCAGTTCTTAAACATATATATTCAGTTCTTACGCATATATATTCAGTTCTTACGCATATATTCAGTTCTTACGCATATATTTTCAGTTTTTACGCATATATATTCAGTTCTTACACATATATATTCCGTTCTTACGCATATAGTCCGTTCTTACGCATATATATTCAGTTCTTACGCATATATATTCCGATCTTACGCATATATATTCAGTTCTTACAAATATATATTCAGTTCTTACACATATATATTCAGTTCTTACACATATATATTCAGTTCTAACACATATATATTCAGTTCTTACACATATATATTCAGTTCTTACAGATATATATTCCGTTCTTACGCATATATATTCAGTTCTTACACATATATATTCAGTTCTTACACATATATATTCAGTACTTACACATATATATTCAGTTCTTACACATATATATTCAGTTCTTACACATATATATTCAGTTCTTACGCATATATTCAGTTCTTACACATATATATTCAGTTCTAACACATATATATTCAGTTCTTACAAATATATATTCAGTTCTTACAGATATATATTCCGTTCTAACACATATATATTCAGTTCTTACACATATATATTCCGTTCTTACGCATATATATTCCGTTGTTACGCATATATTTTCCGTTCTTACGCATATATCTTCCGTTGTTACGCATATATTATCCATTCTTACGCATATATATTCAGTTCTTACACATATATATTCAGTTCTTACACATATATATTCAGTTCTAACACATATATATTCAGTTCTTACACATATATATTCAGTTCTTACAGATATATGTTCCGTTCTTACACATATATATTCAGTTCTTACACATATATATTCCATTCTTACGCATATATATTCCGTCCTTACACATATATATTCAGTTCTTACACATATATATTCCGTTCTTACGAATATATATTCCGTTCTTACGCATATATATTCCGTTCTTACGCATATATATTCCGTTCTTACGCATATATATTCCATTCGTACGCATATATTCAGTTCTTACACATATATATTCAGTTCTTACGCATATATATTCCGTTCTTACGTATATATATTCCGATCTTACGCATATATATTCCGTTCTTACGCATATATATTTCATTCTTACGCATATATATTCAGTTCTTACGCATATATATTCAGTTCGTACACATATATATTCAGTTCTTACACATATATATTCCGTTCTTACGCATATATATTCAGTTCTTACACATATATATTCCGTTCTTACGAATATATATTCAGTTCTTACACATATATATTCAGTTCTTACACATATATATTCAGTTCTTACGCATATATATTCAGTTCTTACGCATATATATTCAGTTCGTACACATATATATTCAGTTCTTACACATATATATTCCATTCTTACGCATATATATTCAGTTCTTACACATATATATTCCGTTCTTACGCATATATATTCAGTTCTTACACATATATATTCAGTTTTTACACATATATATTCAGTACTTACACATATATATTCAGTTCTTACACATATATATTCAGTTCTTACACATATATATTCAGTTCTTACGCATATATATTCAGTTCTTACGCATATATTCAGTTCTTACACATATATATTCAGTTCTAACACATATATATTCAGTTCTTACACATATATATTCAGTTCTTACACATATATATTCAGTTCTTACGCATATATATTCAGTTCTTACGCATATATTCAGTTCTTACGCATATATATTCAGTTCTTACGCATATATATTCAGTTCTTACACATATATATTCCGTTCTTACGCATATATATTCCGTTCTTACGCATATATATTCAGTTCTTACGCATATATTATCCGATCTTACGCATATATATTCAGTTCTTACAAATATATATTCAGTTCTTACACATATATATTCAGTTCTTACACATATATATTCAGTTCTTACACATATATATTCAGTTCTTACACATATATATTCCATTCTTACGCATATATATTCCATTCTTACACATATATATTCCATTCTTACGCATATATATTCCGTTCTTACGCATATATATTCAGTTCTTACGCATATATATTCCAATCTTACGCATATATATTCAGTTCTTACACATATATTCAGTTCTTACACATATATATTCAGTTCTTACACATATATATTCAGTTCTTACACTTATATATTCAGTTCTTACGCATATATATTCAGTATTTACACATATATATTCAGTTCTTACACATATATATTCAGTTCTTACACATATATATTTATTTCATACACATATATATTCCATTCTTACGCATATATATTCCGTTCTTACACATATATATTCAGTTCTAATACATATATATTCCGTTCTTACGCATATATATTCCGTTCTTACGCATATATATTCCGTACTTACGCATATATATTCCGTTCTTACGCATATATATTTAGTTCTTCGGCATATATGTTCCGTTCTTACTCATATATATTCAGTTCTTACACATATATATTCAGTTCTTACACATATTTATTCAGTTCTTACACATATATATTCAGTTCTTACTCATATATATTCAGTTCATACACATATATATTCAGTTCTTACACATATATATTCCGTTCTAACACATATATATTCAGTTCTTACACATATATATTCAGTTCTTACATATCTATATTCCGTTCTTACACATATATATTCAGTTCTTACACATATATATTCCATTCTTACGCATATATATTCCGTCCTTACACATATATATTCAGTTCTTACACATATATATTCCGTTCTTACGCATATATATTCCGATCTTACGCATATATATTCCGTTCTTACGCATATATATTCCGTACTTACGCATATATATTCCATTCTTACGCTTATATTCAGTTCTTACACATATATATTCAGTTCTTACGCATATATATTCCGTTCTTACGCATATATATTCCGATCTTACGCATATATATTCCGTTCTTACGCATATATATTCCGTTCTTACGCATATATATTCCATTCTTACGCATATATATTCAGTTCTTACGCATATATATTCAGTTCTTACACATATATATTCCGTTCTTACGCATATATATTCAGTTCTTACACATATATATTCCGTTCTTACGCATATATATTTAGTTCTTACACATATATATTCAGTTCTTACACATATATATTCAGTACTTACAAATATATATTCAGTTCTTACGCATATATATTCAGTTCTTACGCATATATATTCAGTTCTTACACAAATATATTCAGTTATAACACATATATATTCAGTTCTTACACATATATATTCAGTTCTTACAGATATATATTCCGTTCTTACACATATATATTCAGTTCTTACACATATATATTCCATTCTTACGCATATATATTCCTTCCTTACACATATATATTCAGTTCTTACACATATATATTCCGTTCTTACGCATATATATTCCGTTCTTACTCATATATATTCAGTTCTTACACATATATATTCAGTTCTTACACATATATATTCAGTTCTTACACATATATATTCAGTTCTTACACATATATATTCAGTTCTTACTCATATATATTCAGTTTATACACATATATATTCAGTTCTTACACATACATATTCCGTTCTAACACATATATATTCAGTTCTTACACATATATATTCAGTTCTTACATATCTATATTCCGTTCTTACACATATATATTCAGTTCTTACACATATATATTCCATTCTTACGCATATATATTCCGTCCTTACACATATATATTCAGTTCTTACACATATATATTCCGTTCTTACGCATATATATTCCGATTTTAAGCATATATATTCCGTTCTTACGCATATATATTCCGTTCTTACGCATATATATTCCATTCTTACGCATATATATTCACTTCTTACGCATATATATTCAGTTCGTACACATATATATTCAGTTCTTACGCATATATATTCAGTTCTTACACATATATATTCAGTTCTTACACATATATATTCCGTTCTTACGCATATATATTCCGATCTTACGCATATATATTCCGTTCTTACGCATATATATTCCATTCTTACGCATATATATTCAGTTCTTACGCATACATATTCAGTTCGTACACATATATATTCAGTTCTTACACATATATATTCCGTTCTTACGCATATATATTCAGTTCTTACACATATATATTCAGTTCTTACACATATATATTCAGTACTTACACATATATATTCAGTTCTTACACATTTATATTCAGTTCTTACACATATATATTCAGTTTTTACGCATAAATATTCAGTTCTTACGCATATATTCAGTTCTTACACAT
Source organism: Cyrtodaria siliqua (assembly GCA_037043455.1). Classification (NCBI taxonomy): domain Eukaryota; kingdom Metazoa; phylum Mollusca; class Bivalvia; order Adapedonta; family Hiatellidae; genus Cyrtodaria; species Cyrtodaria siliqua. The sequence continues at coordinate 4,871 of JAWPHD010019977.1, read as the reverse complement.
ATATATTCAGTTCTAACACATATATATTCAGTTCTTACACATATATATTCAGTTCTTACAGATATATATTCCGTTCTTACACATATATATTCAGTTCTTACACATATATATTCCATTCTTACGCATATATATTCCGTCCTTACACATATATATTCAGTTCCTACACATATATATTCCGTTCTTACGCATATATATTCCGTTCTTACGCATATATATTCCGTTCTTACGCATATATATTCCGTTCTAACGCATATATATTCCATTCTTACGCATATATATTCAGTTCTTACGCATATATATTCTGTTCTTACGCATATATATTCCGTTCTTACGCATATATATTCCGTTCTTACGCATATATATTCCATTCTTACGCATATATTCAGTTCTTACACATATATATTCAGTTCTTACGCATATATTTTCCGTTCTTACGCATATATATTCCGATCTTACGCATATATATTCCGTTCTTACGCATATATATTCCATTCATACGCATATATATTCAGTTCTTACGCATATATATTCAGTTCGTACACATATTCAGTTCTTACACATATATATTCCGTTCTTACGCATATATATTCAGTTCTTACACATATATATTCCGTTCTTACGCATACATATTCAGTTCTTACACATATATATTCAGTTCTTACACATATATATTCAGTACTTACACATATATATTCGGTTCTTACGCATATATATTCCGTTCTTACGCATATATATTCCGTTCTTACGCATATATATTCCGTTCTTACGCATATATATTCCATTCTTACGCATATATTCAGTTCTTACACATATATATTCAGTTCTTACGCATATATATTCCGTTCTTACGCATATATATTCCGATCTTACGCATATATATTCCGTTCTTACGCATATATATTCCATTCTTACGCAGTTCTTACGCATATATATTCAGTTCGTACACATATATATTCAGTTCTTACACATATATATTCCGTTCTTACGCATATATATTCAGTTCTTACACATATATATTCCGTTCTTACGCATATATATTCAGTTCTTACATATATATATTCAGTTGTTACACAAATATATTCAGTACTTACACATATATATTCAGAACTTACACATATATATTCAGTTCTTACACATATATATTCAGTTCTTACGCATATATTTTCAGTTCTTAAGATATATTCAGTTCTTACGCATATATATTCAGTTCTTACTTATATATATTCAGTTCTTACACATATATATTCCGTTCTTACGCATATATATTCCGTTCTTACGCATATATATTCAGTTCTTACGCATATATATTCCGATTTTACGCATATATATTCAGTTCTTACAAATATGTATTCAGTTCTTACAAATATGTATTCAGTTCTCACACATATATATTCAGTTCTTACACATATATATTCAGTTCTTACACATATATATTCAGTTCTTACACATATATATTCAGTATTTACACATATATATTCAGTTCTTACACATATATATTCAGTTCTCACACATATATATTTATTTCTTACACATATATATTTCATTCTTACGCATATATATTCCGTTCTTACACATATATATTCTGTTCTAATACATATATATTCCGTTCTTACGCATATATATTCCGTTCTTACGCATATATATTCCGTTCTTACGCATAAATATTCCGTTCTTACGCATATATATTCCGTTCTTACGCATATATATTCCGTTCTTATGCATATATATTTAGTTCTTACGCATATATATTCAGTTCTTACTCATATATATTCAGTTCTTACACATATATATTCAGTTCTTACACATATATATTCAGTTCTTACACATATATATTCAGTTCTTACACATACATATTCAGTTCATACACATATATATTCAGTTCTTACAAATATATTTTCCGTTTCTTACGCATATATATTCAGTTCTTACACATATATATTCAGTTCTTACACATATATATTCAGTTCTAACACATATATATTCAGTTCGTACACATATATATTCCGTTCTTACGCATATATATTCAGTATTTACACATATATATTCAGTTCTTACACATATATATTGAGTTCTCACACATATATATTTATTTCTTACACATATATATTTCATTCTTACGCATATATATTCCGTTCTTACACATATATATTCTGTTCTAATACATATATATTCCGTTCTTACGCATTTATATTCCGTTCTTACGCATATATATTCCGCTCTTACGCTTATATATTCCGTTCTTACGCATATATATTGAGTTCTTACACATATATATTGCATTCTTACGCATATATATTCCGTCCTTACACATATATATTCAGTTCTTACACATATATATTCAGTTCTTACACATATATATTCAGTTCTAACACATATATATTCAGTTCTTACACATATATATTCAGTTCTTACAGATATATATTCCGTTCTTACACATATATATTCAGTTCTTACACATATATATTCCATTCTTACGCATATATATTCCGTCCTCACACATATATATTCAGTTCTTACACATATATATTCAGTTCTTACGCATATATATTCCGTTCTTACGCATATATATTCAGTTCTTACACATATATATTCAGTTCTTACACATATATATTCAGTTCTTACGCATATATATTCCGTCCTTACACATATATATTTAGTTCTTACACATATATATTCCTTTCTTACGCATATATATTCCGTTCTTACGCATATATATTCTGTTCTAATACATATATATTCCGTTCTTACGCATATATATTCCGTTCTTACGCATATATATTCCGTTCTTACGCATATATATTCCGTTCTTACGCATATATATTCCGTTCTTACGCATATATATTCCGTTATTATGCATATATATTCAGTTCTTACTCATATATATTCAGTTCTTACACATATATATTCAGTTATTACACATATATATTCAGTTCTTACACATATATATTCAGTTCTTACACATACATATTCAGTTCATACACATATATATTCCGTTCTTACGCATATATATTCCGTTCTTACGCATATATATTCCATTCTTACGCATATATATTCAGTTCTTACACATATATATTCAGTTCTTACACATATATATTCAGTTCTAACACATATATATTCAGTTCTTACACATATATATTCCGTTCTTACGCATATATATTCCGTTCTTACGCATATATATTCCGTTCTAACGCATATATATTCCATTCTTACGCATATATATTCAGTTCTTACGCATATATATTCTGTTCTTACGCATATATATTCCGTTCTTACGCATATATATTCCGTTCTTACGCATATATATTCAGTTCTTACGCATATATATTCTGTTCTTACGCATATATATTCCGTTCTTACGCATATATATTCCGTTCTTACGCATATATATTCCATTCTTACGCATATATTCAGTTCTTACACATATATATTCAGTTCTTACGCATATATTTTCCGTTCTTACGCATATATATTCCGATCTTACGCATATATATTCCGTTCTTACGCATATATATTCCATTCATACGCATATATATTCAGTTCTTACGCATATATATTCAGTTCGTACACATATTCAGTTCTTACACATATATATTCCGTTCTTACGCATATATATTCAGTTCTTACACATATATATTCCGTTCTTACGCATACATATTCAGTTCTTACACATATATATTCAGTTCTTACACATATATATTCAGTACTTACACATATATATTCGGTTCTTACGCATATATATTCCGTTCTTACGCATATATATTCCGTTCTTACGCATATATATTCCGTTCTTACGCATATATATTCCGTTCTTACGCATATATATTCCGTTCTTATGCATATATATTCAGTTCTTACTCATATATATTCAGTTCTTACACATATATATTCAGTTATTACACATATATATTCAGTTCTTACACATATATATTCAGTTCTTACACATACATATTCAGTTCATACACATATATATTCCGTTCTTACGCATATATATTCCGTTCTTACGCATATATATTCCATTCTTATGCATATATATTCAGTTCTTACACATATATATTCAGTTCTTACACATATATATTCAGTTCTAACACATATATATTCAGTTCTTACACATATATATTCAGTTCTTACAGATATATATTCCGTTCTTACACATATATATTCAGTTCTTACACATATATATTCCATTCTTACGCATATATATTCCGTCCTTACACATATATATTCAGTTCTTACACATATATATTCCGTTCTTACGCATATATATTCCGTTCTTACGCATATATATTCAGTTCTTACACATATATATTCAGTTCTTACACATATATATTCAGTTCTTACGCATATATATTCTGTTCTAATACATATATATTCCGTTCTTACGCATATATATTCCGTTCTTACGCATATATATTCCGTTCTTACGCATATATATTCCGTTCTTACGCATATATATTCCGTTCTTACGCATATATATTCCGTTCTTATGCATATATATTCAGTTCTGACTCATATATATTCAGTTCTTACACATATATATTCAGTTGTTACACATATATATTCAGTTCTTACACATATATATTCAGTTCTAACACATATATATTCAGTTCTTACACATATATATTCAGTTCTTACAGATATATATTCCGTTCTTACACATATATATTCAGTTCTTACACATATATATTCCATTCTTACGCATATATATTCCGTCCTTACACATATATATTCAGTTCCTACACATATATATTCCGTTCTTACGCATATATATTCCGTTCTTACGCATATATATTCCGTTCTTACGCATATATATTCCGTTCTAACGCATATATATTCCATTCTTACGCATATATATTCAGTTCTTACGCATATAT
>JAWPHD010019976.1:0-33541 GCA_037043455.1 Cyrtodaria siliqua | reverse complement strand
TCAATATTTTACCTAAAACTACATTTTAATGAAGTTTCCCCTTAAAAAAACTTTTCCCAAAACAACGAAAATCACGCTATTTTTTTCCCAATTTGGACAGTCTCGCGCTTATTTTCCCCAAATTCAGCAGGCCTAGGCCTTTTCCAAATTTCCTTGAAAAAAATACCTGTATCTAGTAAAAGGCTCTGGTGGTGTTGAGGATGGGGAGGCAAGTTTATTTTCATATCTTAAACTGTTATTAGTGATTTTTTTTGTTATCTGTTTAGAGTTATTGAGAATATTTAATTGATCTTTGTTACCTGTTATCAAATTCTTACTCCAGTCCCCATCCATTCCATACAAAATTAAATTAATCATTCATTGTATCAAAGTACTTTGACCGTTATCTAGGCAGTGCCTGTTTCATATTAAAACATTGTTAATTTTTTAACTTTCGATTAAGGTAAACATATGTATATTTGTCTAGCCTTTTCCTTATTTTATGTAGGATCTCTTTACTGGAAACACATATTTACTAAAATAAACTCTTCTTAATCACAATTACTGGTATCATATTTTGTTATAAGGGGTCGAAATTCGACTCATTCCGTCTCAAAAATGTATTTTATTGCAGTAAACCTCACCTACTTGGAACCCATTTAAAATTCGATGGAGAACCCGGAAATCTCGCCGTGTTTTGAACCTGTCCTTTTTAACCAGTAAAGAGATTAGTCTCCCTTTATTATAAGTACAAATTTGTTTTTTCTCGAGGTTTTGCGAATGTGAATTTTAGAAACGCTGACAAGAAATATGCAACAGAGCTGCGTTAATTTGTTTGTTTATTAAACGAAAACATTACACAGCAAGGTCACTTAATTCGTATTTTCCGTAAAAATAGCGGAGAATAAGGCCAGTGACCTGTAATAGTCGCACGTCGTAGAGAACGCTAACGCGCTGTGGAAACTTTCATTACGACGTGTGTATCTTACGACCTATACCGATTACGACGTGCGAAACGTACGATCTACACCGATCACAGACACTTCAAAATTGAAGCGCTTCAGAGTCCTAGAAATACTGAAAAACATATAGAAAACTCCTAGGTACTTCATAAAAATGTAAGCATTCTTCAAAATTAATTATTTCTGTTAACAATGGTACGCCGGTAAGTTACTTTTGGCTTTCAACTGTTAATCACGTCTGCGTGACTTCACCGTGAGACAGGAAGCTGGTCAAAAATGCGACCGGAAGTTTCAAAATGGCGCCGTCCGCGTCGTCTGCCATCTTGGAGACAAAATTCAAGTTTGATGCACTACGAAAATGAAAATTAGTAGCGTTAGTGAGTATTTAACATATTCATTCCCATGCATACATGTACATACGTGTAACCTATAGTCGGGCAAAGCCCGACCTGCCAAAGGCAGGTCGAGCTTTGCCCGTATTAAGGGTGAAATATTATAATAAATTTTAATAGTTTAAATATCAATGTTCTCCAGAAGTGGATGGGACACCGTTCACTTATATACCGAGTGCAGACTTTGCATCTTTGCAACCCTCTTGTCAATTTCTTTTTAATATATTTCACTTTCAAAAAGGACTTAAAAACAGATATGTGCATTTTTAGCTCTACTGATCAGAGATCAGCAGAGCTTATGCCGTGGTGCGGCGTCCGTCGTCCGTCCGTCTGTCCGTCCGTCTGTCCGTCCGTCCGTTAACTTTTATTTGTAGCGACTACTCCTCTGAAACTACTGGATGGATATTCATAAAACTTTACAGAAATGTTGCCCATGAAGTCTAGTTGATCCTAGCAAAAATTCATGTTGATGTGAAATCCAAGATGGCCGCCAAAGCTAAAAATAGATTTTTTAAATTCAAGTTTGTAGCGACTACTTCTTGAAAACTATAAGTGATATTGATATGGGATTTTTTCTAAAATGATCAGCATGACATGATGGTTATCCGAGTCGAACATTATTTTGATTCGACATTAAACATGGCTGCCAGTGGCCATCTTTGTTTACATAGAGTTATATAATGAAAACTTGTAGCGACTACTCCTCTGAAACTACTTGACGGATTTTCATGAAACTTCACAGAACTGTTGCTCTTGATGTCTAATTGATCCTAGCAAAATTTCAGGTCGGCCGGAAATTCAAGATGGCCGCCATGGCTAAAAATAGATTTTCAAAATGCAAGTTTGTGGCGACTACTTCTTGAAAACTATAAGTGATATTGATATGGGACTTTTTCTAAAATGATCAGCATTACATGATGTTGGTCTTGGTGCAATACCGCATTATAGAACACTTAGTGCAATACCGCATTATAGCACAGAACACTTAGTGCAATACAGCGATTTTTTTCCTTTTATAAGCGGTACCGATAAACGGACCCGTTCCCAATTGAAAAAATATACCATTTTCCCCAATTTGATTTTTTTTTACCAATTTCAAGAATTAATTCATAATTTCGAGCACGATATCGGCAATGAACAAAAAAAAGAAAGATCCTCTTCCGATATGTTGTTTACAGTCTATCATAACAAAGACTATTTAACTGCCTATAGGGATCTGCGTATTGACAATTGCCTCGATATTTAAAACTAGGCCGGGGTTTCCCTTTTAATTTAAACCGACGAAAAAGACAAGTAATCGTCGTTTGTTAGGGAAGTAATAATTTTAATTTGGAATCGGTCGTTTAACCCTTTACCCCTTAGATAACCAGTGCTTACATAAGATCAATCTCCTTATAAATCTTATCAGTGATCACACTGTATCCATTTCCTTACATTAATCTGCTGCTGAGGCAAAATTACAGATAATGCAACATGGGGATGTTAGTAAACATGCCATTACTCATGCAAAAATAGGAATATTTTAATAAAACAAATTGTGAAATGTGGGTAAATAAAAAACCTACATACAGGTGTTGTATTGTTCTTTTATTCCAATTAAGTCCAACAAAACTCCAGTTTTTATCACTAATTTTAGTAAAATAGTATAATATTTCCACTAAATTTATAAATGTTTTTTTTTATTGTTTGTCTGTTACATACAGATTTACTCATAATTCCATATAAATTCATGTTTATAATACTTACCCTAACACTGATGTACATTTACATATGCTTTTCCCCATTATTACTGAATACACATGGGCAATAAGATACACCCCTGACAAACACCTTCATCCAAGAAAATGACAAGAGCTTTCCAACTTCAGGTCAAACATTTCTTATTCAATTTGAATTTTGTATTGAATTATTTTGTTAGACATTCTATGTCACTTTGTTCAGTTTTCTTTTGCAAAAAACACTTTTTATATACACCAATGAACAGAAAACGTCAACGACAAGTAAGTGACTGTCACCAAACCAGTCTGTCACATTGTCTCCAAAAGTTGACAGTTTGAAGACGGGTCATGGAGGCATCACACATCGTCATTGGTATCCAAGTGAACAGAACTGCTGCGACTTCTTGTACCAGCTTGTTGTCAAAGAAGGAGTTTCTGTGGGGAAAATACCAACAGTTGAAAATAAACAAAATAAAAAATAATTATATGTGCCGAGTGTTGGCTTATAATAAAGTATCCCGTAATCATTGTGCCATTCTTTACAATTTTATTTTAGTGTTATAAATATTTAAATATTCCATACATATAACAACAAGATTATTTATATTTACAGTCTTTTATAAATCAAATTTTATGTAGATTTAAAAAAAAAAAAATTGTCGGGCAATCGTGGCAATTGGGCGACATTTTTCGAAGATATATTATGTTTTAAAATGTTATTCTTTTTTAAAATATGTTGGAAATATCAAAACATTATTTTCATACCAAGTAAGGCCAAATTGTCCTCTTTTCAGAACCATTCATAGGCTGGAACATATATGCCAAGTTATAATGCCAAGTGACAAATGAGGAAACTATTCAGATATGTCCTTCTCTTCCGACCGGCTTTGTAGTAAACCCATCATGAATCTGGGGGAGTTTCATTTTTCTGGGCTTCATATTTGTATATCTGCCTATCCATTTTACTACAGATATGGTAACATAACTTGGCGGACAAAGTTCAAAACAAAAGTAGCATAGGAACGTCTCTTCCCATAAGGTTTTTCTTGAGTGTTTATAGTTTTCAAACTTGAATGTCATGAGTCTTTTTATAACACTGAAATCGGTATTTTCAAGCCGATTTATTTTCTTTCTTTTGTCGTAGTTGGCGACTTTTCTTTCGAACAAAGTTACTGTCGGAAAATATCGTCACTTCAATCAACATTTCCTGCACTTTATTTGCCGAGAATCCCATTATTTCGATCGTCGAATAACTTCAATCACCAAGTTCTGAAAGTTTTCTGTTTAAATATTTCTTCCCAACTTCATTTCGCTGTAAAATCATAAAAAAATTGAATTTTTCCAAGATTTGATCGTCAATTTGTGTGAAATTCATTTCCGCGTTCAAAACGAGGTATTTTACCGTACTACGTCACCGTTCTATGTGCAAAACAGGTGCTTGTTTGGGATGGTTTAATGCAAGGCCGGTTACGGCCGGCATAAGGGCGAGCGCGTAACGGCCGGATCGGCCGGGATAAGGGCGAGTCAGTATAGGCCGGATCCGGCCGGCATAAGGGTTAAAGGGTTAAATGAAAAAGGCAAACTACACAAGAAAGCAACTTCCCTCTATTCTGCCAAGCAAGCAGGTCCAAGTAAAAGTATTGCTTCAAAAATGCTTGAGACAATGAACAAACATGTCGACGCATCCTCAACAGCTCTAGGACCAAACTCGACCCAGATATTTTTTTAGTAATCTTTAACTTGTTATAATTAGAGTGTTATTATATTAAATAATTTATATTGACCTTTTTGTTGAATATTATATTGCCGTTACTGACTTTTGACCTGGGCTAGTAATTTTTAGTTAATCGGAACAGGCTGAACCAAATCCATATCACAAAATCGTGTGTTTCCAGCTAATTAGTCAGATAAGATTACACCGCCACGCGTCGATAATAACACCAATTAACAAGGTGTTTAGGCACCACGGGTGATCGGACCAGATCGATTGACAGATAAGTTATGCATAACTCATTAATATTCATTAGTTATTTTAATACTAGAGTACACTTCGATTGGATAATAACGATGTTGCGTCAATAATTTATTCACTCGGACGTGACTGGTAAATATTTGATTCGATGGCCAAGGGGCATTATGGGAGAAGATTCAGGGCTCGACATTAGGCATTGTCCGATAGGTTTTGGCAACCCAGACTTGGGTCCTGACAAGTTGATTCTGAATCCAGGTTAATTGTCCGATCGGGCTATTAGAATTTTTTTTATAAAACAAAATCAAAATGAAAACCCACGCCGTAATACGCTGAAAACCCACGCCAGACGACAAAATTCAAACCTCACCGTAGCGAGTGTTGTCTAATAGTAAGTGATTGTAAACTAGACAGTTTTGCGCATGCGCGGCAGGATTTTCCCTGCCGATATAATAGGACTATTACTACAGTAGCGTGTTCTGGAAGTTTGTATCACCTCGAGTAGGTAAATGCCAGATCAAGGATCACACGAGAGTCGGAGCCTCGAGTGTGATCCTGATCTGGCATTTACCTACGAGAGGTGATACAAACTTCCAGAACACGTTACTCTAGTAATGATCCTTTTATTAAATACCTCTTACACATCATTAACATAGAAATATTTGCATTGCTATTGCATACACATTCAATAAAGCATATTATTTCTTGATAAAGTGCAGCGGGAAAATGTATGTAGTTTTAAGGTGATGGTGTTCATTGGTCTGACCTACTTGCTTTGTTTGTATGAGGTAACGTCGTCTTGACGTTCTCGCGCATAGTGGCGTAAAACTTATTTGAATCATTGGAAAAACCGCTGTTCTATTTTTAGTAAGATAGTGATACTAATTCTATTTTTAGTAGCATAGTGATAACCTGTAGTGTGATACAGGTTGTTGTATTCCATTGTAAGAAAATGAAGGTACTACGTATATATTACTGATAGGTATATAATAAATATAGATAGTGTATATATAAATAGTTGCTTGTCGCAACACTTTGCTTGGGATCCCTGTATTTGACGTTTTATTCTCCCGATTTTGAATGACAAAAAGCATTCCTTATGTTGTGAAGATATTGTTAATAAAATACAACAAAAGCAAGTTGTTTAATTATACGCTAGTCATAAATTTTACGAAATAAAAATCGCTTGAACATTTTGCGACAATCACATACGACCGCTTTGCGGATTGTTTACATGTATCACGCTTCATCGGATCGCAATCTCTGAATAGAAATGCTTTATTTTACATGTTTTAATACCTTTACAGTAAAAATTGAGATTTCATATTCGGACAAGTTCATTATAGGTCAGGACAAGTGGATTTCTGAAGTCACTTGTCCGACAAGTGGATCCAAAAGTTAATGTAGAGGCCTGAGATTGTGTCTCCTTTTCCTGAGTTAGTCAACTGCATGCAATAAAAACCTGGCAATTGACTAAGACAATTAAAGAAGTAAAAAATCAAATGATAATACAGGTGGTACCACGCGGATTACGACAATTCCCACACATCGCGGCGATTTTATTCCACCACGGCGATGGTAAATGTTATCCATCGCGACTAAACTATGGAGATTCTCGTTCATCATCGCGGAGAATCCCAGTGAGAATTAGCCGGGGTTTCACGGCGATTTAACTTAATGAATGTTTATAGTTTTCCTTTTTAATTGCGAAATAATTGTTTTAAAAACAAATGTGTTTACTCTAACTTTTCATGTTCTATTTAGCCAACATCGTTGTAAACAGCAGAAACGGAAATTATACATGTATAAAGCCTAGATCTCTGGAAACAGCAGCTGGGAAATCGGTGTTCGCCATTGCACTATTAATACCTGTATTAATCTAGTCAATTATAAAGGTTAAATTCAAATTGTTTGTTTTATCTTGTATAGTTTGTATCATAAATATTTTACCAAACTTCGTCAATAATTATATCCAACATAATCAAAAAGCGAATCACAATCCTGAACGGCGCTATTTTAAAAAAGCTGCATCGGGGCACCATACCAATTATAAGAATGTCTGTTTCCTGAACTGAAGGCCCTGGTAAACAATAACAAAAAATATGGGGAAAAGTTGTTTGTCTTGAATATCTATCTCAACAACCAAGGAAAATTTAAATAGTTTTGCATAATTTCTATAAAAAGAAGAACTCTGTGGCATGTACTTACCTGATACCATTAATTTCTATAAATAGAAGAACTCTGTGGCATGTACTTACCTGATATCGTAAATACATTATTTTTGGCGAGCAACAATTTTTAGCTCTGCTGGCCTTCGCTTATGGGATGCCGAGTTGTCCGTTGTCCGTCCGTCGTCCGTCCGTCGTCCGTTGTTAACTTTTGTCTCATTAAGACGATAGGGCCTTCATTTTTCATCCAATCTTTACCAAACTTTAACAGGTTGTTAATATCAATGAAAGCTCGGATGAGTTCGAAAACCAGCCAGTTCGGACAAGTAACAGGGGAGTTATGGCCCTTGATTTAGTTAAAAATGCTATATTTTGCCTCGTTAAGACGATAGGGCCTTCATTTTTCAACCTATCTTTACCAAACTTTACCACATTGTTAATATCAATGAAAGCTCGGACAAGTTCGAAAACCAGCCAGATCGGACCAGTAACACCAGAGTTATGGTCCTTGATTTAGTTAAAAATGCTATATTGCTATATTTTGCCTCGTTAAGATGATAGGGCCTTCGTTTTTCATTCTATCTTTACCAAACTTTACCACATTGTTAATATCAATGAAAACTCGAACAAGTTTGAAAACCAGCCATATCGGACTAGTAACAACGGAGTTATGGCCCTTGATTTAGTTAAAAATGATATATTTTGCCTCGTTAACGCGCTAGGGGCTTCATTGTTCATCCGATCTTTACCAAACTTTATCAGATTGTTAATATCAATGAAAGCTCGTACAAGTTCGAAAACTAGCCATATCGGAATAGTAACAGCGGAGTCATGGCCCTTGATTTAGTTAAAAATGCTATATTTTGCCTCGTTAAGACAATAGGGGCTTCATTGTTAATCCGATCTTTACCAAACTTTATCAGATTGTTAATGTTGTTGAAAGCTTGAACAAGTTCGGAAACCAGCCATATCGGACCAGTAATAGCGGAGTTGTGGCCCTTGATTTAGTTAAAAATGCTATATTTTGCCTCGTTAAGATGATAGGGGCTTCATTGTTCATCCGATCTTTACCTTGTTAATGTCATTGAAAGCTCGAACACGTTTGAAAACCAGCCATTTCGAACAAGTAACAGCGGAGTTATGGCCCTTGATTTAGTTAGAAAATGCTATATATTGCCTCGTTAAGACGATAGGGGCTTCATTGTTCATCTGATCTTTACCATACTTTGTCAGATTGTTAATATCAATGAAAGCTCGAACAAGTTCGAAAACTAGCCATATCGGACCAGTAACAGCTTAGTTATGGCCCTTGTTTTAGTTTAAAAATGCTATATTTTGCCTCATTAAGACGATAGGGGCTTCATTGTTCATCCGATCTTTACCAAACTTTATCAGATTGTTTATATCAATGAAAGCGTGGACAAGTTCAAAAACCAAACATATTGGACCAGTAACAGCTTAGTTATGGCCCTTGATTTAGTTCAAAACGCTATATTTTGCCTCGTTAAGACGAGGCGGCCTTCATTTTTCATCCGATCTTTAGGCCATATCAAATTAAATCCCAGTTTATCATCCAAATTTTGGAAAAAATTGGGGCGGGGGGTGCAATTTTATTTTTATTTTTTATTTTCCTGAGATGACATCAAACATCACCAAAATATTAATAACCAGAAGTATTATGTTTTGAACACTCTCTTTATTACCAATTTATAGCATACATTTGTATTTATAATGATATAAACTACGATGTATGTGAGTTTTAAAAGTTGAAGTTCTCAATAGAACTTACTTCTTATTGCTCGACGTCCGATTTGTTTACAAAATGTATTTCCGGTATTTCCGGTTCGGGCTAAATATTAACGCATTTTCCGTCACATTAAGACGACTCTTTCACAGTCGATTTTTAGCTCTACTGATCAGAGATCAGCAGAGCTTATGCCGTGTTGCGGCGTCCGTCGTCCGTCTGTCTGTCCGTCTGTCGGTCCGTCCGTCCGTCAGTCCGTCTGTCCGTAAACTTTTATTTGTAGCGACTACTCCTCTGAAACTACTTGATGGATATTCATGAAACTTTACAGAAATGTTGCCCATGAAGTCTAGTTGATCCTAGCAAAAATTCATGTTGATGTGAAATCCAAGATGGCCACCAAAGCGCTAAAAATAGATTTTTAAAATACAAGTTTGTAGCGACTACTTCTTGAAAACTATAAGTGATATTGATATGGGACATTTTCTTAAATGATCAGCATGACATGATGTTAATCCTTGTCAAAAATTGTTTTGATTCGACGTTTAACATGGCTGCCAGTGGCCATCTTTGTTTACATAGAGTTATATAGTAAAAACTTGTAGCGACTACTCCTCTGAAACTACTTGGCAGATTTTCATGAAACTTAACAGGAATGTTGCTCTTGATGTCTAATACAGTACAGCTCACGCGAAACACACACTTCACTCGATTCGCCGAGTTTGGCGCGTATCTACGCGGAGTCAGTGTTTGTACTCGGCGAATTCACGCGGCGAAAGTACGCTATTGCCGAGTGATAACCACTCTGAGTTACTCCGCGTAGAATCCAATTAAGCAAAAGTGCACACCTGTGAACTCCGCGTCCCTCGGCGTTAAGGATGCCGCGTATCTCGGCGTAAAATTTAATTAACTAATTTTCCTTTGACGTCGGCCATTTTTTTTTAGAATCGAATAGAATATTTCCAATCACGGGTCACCAAGTACATGTATGTAATGTAATAAATATTGGCACGCGCACACAACAAATGCTTGATTGTGACGAGGAGTATTAATCAAATTATGAGACATTATATTGATAAAAACAAGTAGAGGTACCAATTACATGCACAAGATGTGTAAACCTTTAAAATGACCTTGCTGTTTAATTGAATTAAATTGGAATTTATAGTCGCACCGACTATTTATATATTCAAATTTAATTCAATTAAAATACGTAATTTAGATAATGTATACCGTTTTACACTTAAATTGCCCAACCATTTATATTTCACCAAAAGCCTTGAAATTAACGTAGTTATCGGAATTGGCAATTCAATGCAATATATTGCTTTCTAAACATATTACAACTTTCTTTTCAGGTAAAAGTTTGATCAGCAAATAGATTTATATCGGTGCACAAGTTCGTACATCATGTCATGTACATGTATCTGTTGATTATGTGCAGAATAGTACCGGAGATAACGAAAAACAAGTGCAATCAGATTAATTTCATTTCCTATTGTATACCCGCGTGCCCGCTATGAGTATGGCATAGATCAATACACACGTTTTATATTTAATATTCAAGTATAGCACAGTCTAGATAAAAGCGTATAGACATATTCAACTGCAATTTACATGTAAAAATATTCAGGCTTATTTCAGTTTTACTTTTGTTAAATTTGTGAATAAGGGAATTCGCCAGGGCGATGTCTTTAGACGTATTCAATTACTTTTGGAATATGTAAATCTCGTAAGATGTTGCTTGGTATAACTTAATGGACGCAGTAGCCATATAGGCACGCGCACACAACAAATGCTTGATTGTGACGAGGATTTTTAATCAAATTATGAAGCAACATTATATTGATAAAAACAAGTAGAGGTCCACCAATTACATGCACAAGATGTGTAAACCTTTAAAATGACCTTGCTGTTTAATTGAATTAAATTGGAATTTATAGTCGTACCGACTATATATATATTCCAATTTAATTCAATTAAAATACGTAATTTAGATAATGTAAACTGTTTTACACTTAAATTGCCCAACCATTTATATTTCACCAAAAGCCTTGAAATTAACGTAGTTATCGGAATTGGCAATTCAGTGCAATATATTGCTTTCTAAACATATTACAACTTTTTTTTCAGGTAAAAGTTTGATCAGCAAATAGATTTATATCGGTGCACAAGTTCGTACATCATGTCATGTACATGTATCTGTTGATTATGTGCAGAATAGTACCGGAGATAACGAAAAACAAGTGCAATCAGATTAATTTCATTTCCTATTGTATACCCGCGTGCCCGCTATGAGTATTCAAGTATAGCACAGTCTAGATAAAAGTGTATAGACATATTCAACTGCAAGTTACATGTAAAAATATGCAGGCTTATTTCAGTTTTATTTTTGTTAAATTTGTGAATAAGGGAATTCGCCAGGGCGATGACATTAGACGTATTTAATTACTTTTGGAATATGTAAATCGAGTAAGATGTTGCTTGGTATAACTTAATGGACGCAGTATCCAACTCGATCGTTTGATAAATTCAATATTAATCAGGCACTCGTGTAAGATAATTATATATTAAACACTGATAAGGAAAAAACAAAAAATAGATGCATGTAGTCACAATTGTAAAAAACATCATGGATTACGGAAATCAACGAGATCCCCTTCACTCTATATTGAATTTATTGAACAATTTGGATAAAATTCTCGCATAGCCTCACATTATATAATTTTATCCAACTCGTTTGATAACTTCAATATTAATCAGGCACTCGTGTAAGATCATTATTAAACATCGATAAGAACCAATAGATGCAGGTAGACTCTATTAAAAAAAGAAGTCCCCCTCCGACTAAAACTACGATTTAATATGCAGGTAGACACAATTGTAAAAAAAAAGTCACCCTCCCACTAAAACTACGATTTAATTCGTGAATAGAGGAATTTGCCAGGGCGATGTCTTTAGACCAGTTTAATTACTTTTTTTAAATCGCGTAAGATGCTGCATGGTATAACTTAATGGACTCCCTCAGTTATTAAGAAAAATATATGTAATGAAAATGGCTTAAAATCCAAAAATAAAACCCAGCAATATCATACAAATGTGTACAAAACGTCACCTTTTCCGACGTTCTGAAAAAGCCGCTCGTGCGCATTTGGTGCTTCTTGTCGACGTCGTACTGAACCAGGAAGCAAGTATCTTCCTTGTTTATTAGCTCTAAGTGTCATTGTTACTAGTAACAGTATTCACAATATCACAAATAAAACATGCTTATATATTAAAACATGAGGACTGTGTTTTTTGTTTCTTATTAATTCACATGCAATAGTTTAGTGTTTTTCTTATTAATTCACAATAGTTTAGGGTTTGTTAGCAGATGTTAATATGTAACCGAGTGATCACAAACCAAGAATGATGTAGATGTTGCGATATATCGACTAGACTACACCATATGAATCAGAAGGAAAGAGTTGTGCTCCCAAAACTAGCTTCGAGTTTGGGATGACAGTAGGGTGTGTGAGGTTTGGTGCACCCTAGAACCTGGTTTAAACCCCAGTTTTTTTGCCACTGACCGTTTGAAGACGACAGCCCTATTGTCAACCTTTTGTGTGTGTTTTTGACGTCATATTCCTTATTAACATTTCCATTCATGTTTGTCGTTTTGCGTATTTTAGAATTAACTGTATTCTGGGGGAAGCTGCTTTTCCTGTTCGACTTTTATACTTTTTTAAGTGTTTCTACGACCAAACTTCTGTTAACAATAATGGATGCCCTGGTTACTAGGTTAAAGGATAATTTTACATCATTTTTATAAATAGATAGCCTACTGCAGTGTTAAATATTTCATTATGTATTATTATTGGTGCGACGGATTGCGGCAGGTGCTGTTCATAAAAAAAAACACCATACTTTTTGAAAATTTTCATATGTCTAGGAAATTGTCAATGGACAGACTAAATTCATAATATGTTTTTTTTTTTCAAATAACTTGTAATTAAGGAATTATAAGGCCAGTATCAACTTTTTGTGTTGATCAACCCGCGTATTTGACAAAATCAGCAAATATTTTTATAAAGTTGGTCTTAAAATCCACTTACCTAGGTTCATACCCCAAAACATCTAAGGCAATCAGGCATGCAAACGAAATATGTATTTACATACATGTATATACTGTACTTTACTCAGTATACATATTACATAACATTTTTTTTTTATCCAAGAGAATACCACGACACGTCCCTAATTATCTATACTAGTGTAATGGAAGCGTGATCTAACCGGGTTACTGCGACAGGTACATGTAGAGTACATGTTTACAATATCGTAACTCTGCTCAATACACATGCTCAATACACATTAAAACGCCTGATTCGGAGTCCTGACCATGGCAACGCGCTTGACAACGTGTAAGACAACGTGTGCTAAGAAATAGAGTGTGTATTTAAGTTTTGTGTTTGGAAGCTAGCATTGGTTGCCGTTCAGTGTATTAGGCAGAAATTCAAGAACTGGGTGTGCAAATATGGAAACAGGGTGTGCAAAATAAGTTGCTAACACGCGTTACGCGCCAATTCGCGACAAGTGAGTGTCTCTGGGGTAAATACTTTTTACAGATAAAGGTGAAAAATTACATTTTAGGTCATATTTCTTCTATAAATGTATACAAAACATAACAATATTGAGAAAGTAAGAGTTTGGAAGTGTTGTTGAGCAAAAAAAAAAAAAAATTTTTTTTTTTTTTTTTTTTACCCCACCCACTCTCTCAAATATTGGCCGCGATTTTTCAAAAACGGCCGTGCAAAAGACGGCTGCACGGTTGGCTGGCTAATACACTGTTGCCGTTATAGATTAAAACTAAATATTTATTTCGTCCTCATGACAGTTGTGTTTAATTGCATTTGAGAGTACAGCAGCACAAACGTCAACTATAAGGTAACTTTATTACTTTCACGCACAGTGTACATTTACAACAAACATAAAAATAAAACACGTAGGTCTATGCAGATGTACATTACCTGTACGAATGCCGTTCATCATTGTTTCAGACATAAATATTCAAGAACGATAAAAAGGTCATTTACCTGAATAATTGACGACTCGGCGAATGCCGAGTTTGTCTACGCGGAGTATCGCCGCGAAGTTACGCTAGTCGTTCGTTCAAGTCCGCTAAAAAGGTCATTTACCTGTATAATTGACGACTCGGCGTTCGCCGAGTTCGTCTACGCGGAGTATCTCGGCGAAGTTACACTAGTCGTTCGTCACGTAGCTGATTTCCACTCGGCGTAGTTTTATCGTCCAAACTCCGCGTAATTACGCGATTTCTGAATTCCTCACTCGGCGTGAAAGAGTAAAGTGTGGGTTTCGCGTGAGCTGTACTGTAGATCCTAGCAAAATTTCAGGTCGGCCAGAAATTCAAGATGGCCGCCACAGCTAAAAATAGATTTTTAGCCCGCCACAGCTAAAAATAGATTTTTAGCTCTACTGATCAGAGATCAGCAGAGCTTATGCCGTGGTGCGTCGTCCGTCCGTCTGTCCGTCTGTCCGTCTGTCCGTCCGTTTTGTAGCGACTACTCCTCTGAAACTACTGAATAGATTTTCATGAAACTTTACAGAAATGTTTCCCATGAAGTCTAGTTGATCCTAGCAAAAATTCATGTAGATGTGAAATCCAAGATGGCCGCCAAATCTAAAGATAGGTTTTTAAAAAACAAGTTTGTAGCGACTACTTCTTGAAAACTATAAGAGATATTGATATGGGACTTTTTCTAAAATTATCAGCATGACATGATGGTTATCCGAGTCGAACATTATTTTGATTCGACGTTAAACATGGCTGCCAGTGGCCATCTTTGTTTACATAGAGTTATATAATGATAACTTGTAGCGACTACTCCTCTGAAAATACTTGACGGATTTTCATGAAACTTCACACGAATGTTGCTCTTGATGTCTTATTGATCCTTGCAAAATTTCAGGTCGGCCGGAAATTCAAGATGGCCGCCATGGCTAAAAATAGATTTTCAAAATACAAGTTTGTAGCGACTACTTCTTGAAAACTATAAGTGATATTGATATGGGACTTTTTCTAAAATGATCAGCATGACATACTGCATGATGGTTATTCAAGTCGAACATTATTTTGATTCGACGTTAAACATGGCTGCCAGTGGCCATGTATGTTTACATAAGAGTTATATAATGATAACTTGTAGCGACTACTCCTCTGAAACTACTTGACGGATTTTCATGAAACTTCACACGAATGTTGCTCTTGATGTCTAATTGATCTTAGCAAAATTTCAGGTCGGCCGGAAATTCAAGATGGCCGCCATGGCTAAAAATAGATTTTTAAAAAATAAGTTTGTAGCGACTACTTCTTGAAAACTATAAGAGATATTGATATGGGACTTTTTCTAAAATGATCAGCATGACATGATGGTTATCCGAATCGAACATTATTTTGATTCATTGTTAAACATGGCTGTCAGTGGCCATCTTTGTTTACATAGAGTTATATAATGAAAACTTGTAGCGACTACTCCTCTGAAACTACTTGACGGATTTTCATGAAACTTCACAGGAATGTTACTCTTGATGTCTAATTGATCCTAGCAAAATTTCAGGTCAGCCGGAAATTCAAGATGGCCACCACGGCTAAAAATAGATTTTCAAAAAACCAGTTTGTAGCGACTACTTCCTGAAATCAAAATCAATCAGTAGAGCTTCAAGGTCATTGACCTCTTGTTTTTTTTCTTCCCCCGGACAAAATAAAAATTGTCGGGGCGGCATAAAATATTCGGGGCGGGCGGGGATGATAAACTGGGAATTAATTTTATATGGCCTTACCAAACCTTTTTTTGTTTATTATTTTAAGCTCTACTGGCCAAAGGCCAGCAGAGCTTATAGGATGACGAGTTGTCCGTCGTCCGTCGTTAACTTTTGTCTTGTTACCACCATTAGGGTTGGATACCGGTACCCGGTATCGGTACAGTACCGAATAGTTACTTCAAAAAGTACCGGTATATACTGTTTCGTAAAGAACCGGTTGCGATCTCGGTATTTCCACAAAATTGAATGCGAAATTCTTAACAAATTGCAGGTAATAAAACAACACAACATAAGCGAACACGGCGGCAGCGTGGGTCTAAACTGAAGGTTGACATTTTATATAGACACCGCCCGTTATGACGAGCTACTCGCGTGATGTCAGGCTTAGTTTTGCATTACTTTCTAAGTTGTTTAGCCTTCATTTTAGATGATGAAAATCAATAATATATCATAATAAACATTTATCGTTAATTTCATTCCATATTTGATCAGAATTAATAAATAAATTATTAAAAATAAAACTTACGAATCCACGGAGTAACGAATGTAAACAAGTCATCTATTTTCGCGAACATTAGAAAATGGTCGGTGTTGGAAATAGAGTTCGGAATTCCCATGTATGGGCTTATTTCGCGAAGAAAACTGACGGTGGAAATTGCAATATTTGCAATAAACTTGTAAGTTTTTCTTTTGAAAGTTAAGGTTTACTTTAAGAAACTTCTAGTCATTTTAGTCTGAGATTAATCACGAGTCTACTATGATTTATTTGTAATCACTAATATGTGTTTATTAGTTCACTGTTACCTGTTGGAAAAAGAAGTTTGAATACAAAGTTCCATTTACTGGCTTTGAATGTTTATATATTACAATGATTAACAAAGTTCTCCCATATAAATATATTTGATTAAATGTATCTACAATGATAAAGAATGAGTATAAAACTTACCAAATCATTGCTGGTCAGATGCACTAAAAGCATGATACATGGGAAGTGGTATCAGTATCGGTATCGTTAAAATACCGTATCGTTTCGTTGGTATCAGTATCGGTATCGGACCGGTTCGTGCTTAACGATATCCAACCCTAACCACCATAGGGCCTTCATTTTTCATCCGATCTTTACCAAACTTTAACAGGTTGTTAATATCAATGAAAGCTCGGACAAGTTCGAAAACCAGCCAGATCGGAATAATTTCACCGGAGTTCTGGCCCTTGTTTTGCTGAAAAATGCCATATTAAGCCTTGTGAACACTCTAGCACCTTCATTTATTATTTGATCTTTACCAAACTTGCACAGATTGTTAATATCAATGAAAGCTCGGACAAGTTCGAAAACCAGCCAAATCGGATCAGTAACACCGGAGTTATGGCACTTGTTTTTTCTGAAAATTGCTATTTTCTGCCTTGTGGACGCTCTAGCACCTTCATTTATTATTTGATCGTTACGAAACTTGCACAGATTGTTAATACTAATTATAGCTTGGACAAGTTCGAAAATCAGCTGAATTGGGTCCGTAACACCAGAGTTGTGGCCCTTGTTTTTCTGAAAAATGCCATTTTCTGCCTTGTGAACACTCTAGCACCTTCAATTATTATTTGATCTTTACCAAACTTGCACAGGTCGTTAATATCAATGAAAGCTCGAACTAGTTCAAAAACCAGCTAAATCGGATCA
Organism: Cyrtodaria siliqua; assembly: GCA_037043455.1. Classification (NCBI taxonomy): domain Eukaryota; kingdom Metazoa; phylum Mollusca; class Bivalvia; order Adapedonta; family Hiatellidae; genus Cyrtodaria; species Cyrtodaria siliqua. Next base: position 16,112 of record JAWPHD010019976.1, on the reverse strand, counting down.
GTAACACCGGAGTTATGGCCCTTGTTTTTTTTCTGAAAAATGCTATTTTCCGCCTTGTGAACACTCTAGGGCCTTCAATATTAATCGGATATTTACTTAACTTTGCCAGTGTCTTTATATCAATGAAAGCTCAAACAAGTTCGAAAACCGGCAAGATCGAAGTAATCTCAATGGAGTTATGGCCCTTGTTTTGCTGAAAAATGCCATATTAAGCCTTGTGAACACTCTAGCACCTTCATTTATTATTTGATCTTTCCCAAACTTGCACAGATTGTTAATATCAATGAAAGCTCGGACAAGTTCCAAAACCAGCTAGATCAAACTATTAACAGCGGAGTTATTGCCCTTGATTTAGTTAAAAATGCTATATTTTGCCTCGTTAAGACGATAGAGGCTTCATTGTTCATCCGATCTTTACCAAACTTTATCAGATTGTTAATATTAATGAAAGCTCGGACAAGTTTGAAAACCAGCCAGATTGGACCAGTATCGGCGGAGTTATGGCCCTTGATTTGGCCCTTGATTTAGTTAAAAATGCTAAATTTTGCCTCGTTAAGACAATAGGGCCTTCATCTTTCACTTGATCTTTACCAAACTTTACCAGATTGTTACTATCAATGAAAGCTCGGACAAGTTCGAAAACCAGCCATATCGGACCAGTATCGGCGGAGTTGTGGTCCTTGATTTAGTTCAAAATGCTATATTTTGCCTCGTTAAGACAATAGGGCCTTCATTTTTCATCCTATCTTTACTAAATTTTATCAGATTGTTAATGTCATTGAAAGCTCAAACATGTTGAAAACCAGCCATATCGCACCAGTAACAGCGGAGTTATGGCCCTTGATTTAATTAAAAATGCTATATTTTGCCTCGTTAAGACGATAGGGGCTTCATTGTTCATCCGATCTTTACCAAATTTTATCAGATTGTTTATATCAATAAAAGCTCGGACAAGTTTGAAAAACATTCATATTGGACTAGTAACAGCGGAGTTATGGCCCTTGATTTAGTTCAAAATGCTATATTTTGCCTCGTTAAGACGATAGGGGCTTCATTGTTCATCCTATCTTTACCAAACTTTACCATCTTGTTAGTATCAATGAAAGCTCAGATCAGTTTGAAAGTCAGATTGGACTAGTAACAGTGGAGTTATGGCCCTTGATTTAGTTAAAAAAGGCTATATTTTGCCACGTTGAGAAGATGAGGTCTTCATTTTTCATCCGATCTTTACCAAAAATTACCAGATTGTTAATATCAATGAAAGCTTGGACAAGTTCGAAAACCAGCCAGATCAGACCAGCAGCAGCGGAGTTATGGCCCTTGATTTATTTAAAAATGCTATATTTTAATTGCCTCGTTAATACGATAGGGTCTTCATTTTTCATCCGATCTTTACCAAACTTTACCAGATTGTTACTATCAATGAAAGCTCCGACAAGTTTGAAAACCAGCCAGATAGGACCATTTACACCGGAGTTATGGCCCTTGATTTTATTTTCTGAAATGTGCTATATTTTGGCCTCATTAAGAATTGAATGTTGTTTAACGGCTCATCAACACAGTATAGGTTATTTAGAGCCGCCCCAGAGAGAGGGGAAGGATACATAGGAATCTGGGAACCTGCCCTACTCTTATTATCGAATAGATTCCTATGGTTCTTTAACGTGCTCGGAAGATAGACCGATACACGGGATCGCCCGGTTTACGTCCCCATCCGACTGACGAGGCCGCATTAAGAAGAAAGGGCCTTCATTTTGCCAAATTTCATTGATATTTTCAGGGATGATCAGTACTAAGCCTAGTTGTACATATCGTCACTGTGTTCCAGTTGAATGATTTTGGCGGAGTTATGTCCCTTTAAAGGTTTTAATACACAAACTTTGTCCTGACTAGTTTTCCTGAACCCCTGGCCGGATTTAAACAAAACTTTTTAGGGATGATCAGTTCCAGGTCTGGTTCTGCAAATCTTTGCCGTGTTGCGGGTTGAATGATTTTTGGCAAGAGTTATGGCCCTTTAAAGGTTTTAATACACAAACTTTGTCTGGACTATTCTCCTGAACGTCTCCCACATTTCAACGAAACTTTACAGGGATGATCAGCACCAAGCTTAGTTGTGCATATCATCGTCGCATTCCATTTAACAGATTTTTGTGGAGTTATGGCCCTTTAAAGGTTTTAATAGAGAAACGTCCAGATTAGTCTGTTCCGAACCCCTTGCTGGATTTCAACGAATCTTGATGGGGATGATCAGTACCAAGCCTAGTTGCACCTATCATTGCCGTGTTCTGGTTGAATGAATTTTGGCAGAGTTATTGCCCCTTAAAAGGTTTAATACACTAACTTTGTACAGACTAGTTCTCCTGAACCTCTGGCTGGATTTCAACGAAACTTGTCAGGGACAATTAGTACCAAGCCTCGTTGCGTATATCATCACCATGTTCTGGTTGAACGATTTTTGAAAGAGTTATGGCCTCTTTTGCATAAACTTTATCTTTAGCCAGTAGAGCATCCACAGGCCCTCTTGGGCCTCTTGTTTTAAATAATAATTTATTTATTTTTATTATTTAATAATTTTAAGCTCTACTGATCAGAGATCAGCAGAGCTTATGCCATGGTGCGGCGTCCGTCCGTCCGTCCGTCCGTTAACTTTTATTTGTAGCGACTACTCCTCTGAAACTACTGGATGGATATTCATAAAACTTTACAGAAATGTTGCCCATGAAGTCTAGTTGATCCTGGCAAAAATTCATGTTGATGTGAAATCCAAGATGGCCTCCAAAGCTAAAAATAGATTTTTTAGCTCTTCTGATCAGAGATCAGCAGAGCTTATGCCGTGGTGCGTCGTCCGTCGTCCGTCTGTCTGTCCGTCCGTCTGTCTGTCCGTCCGTAAACTTTTTTTTGTAGCGACTACTCCTCTGAAACTACTGAATGGATTTTCATGAAACTTTACAGAAATGTTGCCCATGAAGTCTAGTTGATCCTAGCAAAAATTCATGTTGATGTGAAATCCAAGATGGCCACCAAATCTAAAAATAGATTTTTAAAAAACAAGTTTGTAGCGACTACTTCTTGAAAACTCTTAAGTGATATTGATATGGGACATTTTCTAAAATGATCAGCATGACATGATGTTGGTCCTTGTCGAAAATTATTTTGATTTGACATTAAACATAGCCGCCAGCGGCCATCTTTGTTTACATAGAGTTATATAATGAAAACTTGTAGCGACTACTCCTCTGAAACTACTTGACGGATTTTCATGAAACTTCACACGAATGTTGCTCTTGATGTCTTATTGATCCTAGCAAAACTTCAGGTCGGCCGGAAATTCAAGATGGCCGCCATGGCTAAAAATAGATTTGCAAAAAACAAGTTTATGGCGACTACTTCTTGAAAATTATAAGTGATATTGATATGGGACTTTTTCTAAAATGATCAGCATGTCATGTTGTTGGTCCTTGTCGAAAATCGCTTTGATTCGATGTTAAACATGGCTGTCAGCGGCCATCTTTGCTTACATAAGAGTTATCTAGTAAAAACTTGTAGCGACTTCTCCTCTGTAACTACTCAAAGGATTTTCATGAAACCTTACAGGAATGTTGCTCTTGATGTCTGATTGATCCTAGCAAAATTTCAGGTCGACCGGAAATACAAGATGGCCGCCATGGCTGAAAATAGATTTTCAAAATTCAAGTTTGTATCGACTACTTCTTGAAAACTATAAGTGATATTGATATGGGATTTTTCTAAAATGATCAGTATGACATGATGTTGATCCTTGTCAAAAATTATTTTGATTTGACATTAAACATGGCCGCCAGCAGCCATCTTTGTTTACATAGAGTTATATAATGACAACTTGTAGCGACTACTCCTATGAAACTACTTGATGGATTTTCATGAAACTTCACAGGAATGTTGACCTAGCTATCAAATATCTATCAGTAGAGCTTCAAGGTCATTGACCTCTTGTTTAAATACAAGTTTGTAGCGACTACTTTTTGAAAACTATAAGTGATATTGATATGGTACTTTTTCTAAAATGATCAGCATGACATGATGGTTATCCGAGTCGAACATTATTTTGATTCAACATTAAAAATGGCTGCCAGTGGCCATCTTTGTTTACATAGAGTTATATAATGAAAACTTGTAGCGACTACTCCTCTGAAACTACTTGACGAATTTTCATGAAACTTCACAGAAATGTTGCTCTTGATGTCTAATTGATCCTAGCAAAATTTCAGGTCGGCCGGAAATTCAAGATGGCCACCATGGCTAAAAATAGATTTTCAAAATGCAAGTTTGTAGCGACTACTTCTTGAAAACTATAAGTGATATTGATATGGGACTTTTTCTAAAATGATCAGCATTACATGATGTTGGTCCTTGTCAAAAATCATTTTGATTCGACGTTAAACATGGCTGTCAGCGGCCATCTTTGTTTACATAGAATTATATAATGAAAACTTGTAGCGACTACTCCTCTGAAACTACTTGACGGATTTTCATGAACTTCACAGGAATGATGCTCTTGATGTCTAATTGATCCTAGCAAAATTTCAGGTCGGCTGGAAATTCAAAATGGCTGCAACGGCTAAAAATAAATTTTCAAAAAACAAGTTTGTAGCGACTACTTCCTGAAATCAAAATCAATCATTAGAGCTTCAAGGTCATTGACCTCTTTTTTTTTTTTTTTTTTTTTTTTTTTTTTTTTTTTTTTTTTTTGAATAAGTCTTCTTTTTGAATTTTTTTCTTTTAATTTTTTGTTTTTTTAATATTTTTAGCTCTACTGATCAGAGATCAGCAGAGCTTATGCCGTGGTGCGGCGTCCGTCATCCGTCTGTCTGTCCGTAAACTTTTATTTGTAGCGACAACTCCTCTGAAACTACTGGATGGATATTCATGAAACTTTACAGAAATGTTGCCCATGAAGTCTAGTTGATCCTAGCAAAAATTCATGTTGATGTGAAATCCAAGATGGCCGCCAAAGCTAAAAATAGAGTTTTAAAATACAAGTTTGTAGCGACTACTTCTTGAAAACTATAAGTGATATTGATATGGGACTTTTTCTAAAAATGATCAGCATGACATGATGTTGATCCTTGTCAAAAATCAAAATCGTTTTGATTCAACGTTAAACATGGCTGCCAGCGGCCATCTTTGTTTACATAGAGTTATATAGTAAAAACTTGTAGCGACTACTCCTCTGAGACTACTTGACTGATTGTCATGAAACTTCACAGGAATGTTGCTCTTGATGTCTAATTGATCCTAGCAAAATTTCAGATCTGCCAGAAATTCAAGATGGCCGTCACAGCTAAAAATAGATTTTTAAAAAATAAGTTTGTAGCGACTACTTCTTGAAAACTATAAGTGATATTGATATGGGACTTTTTCTAAAATGATCAGCATGACATGACGTTGATCCTTGTGGAAAATTATTTTGATTCGACGTTAAACATGGCTGCCAGTGGCCATCTTTGGTATAGTATATATAGTAAAAACTTGTAGTGACTACTCCTCTGAAACTACTTGACGGATGTTCATGAAACTTCACAGGAATGTTGCTCTTGATGTCTAGTTGATCCTAGAAAACAGGTCGGCCGGAAATTCAAGATAGCCGCCACAGCTAAAAATAGATTTAAAATAAATAAGTTAGTAGCGACTACTTCTTCAAAACTATAAGAGATATTGATATGGGACTTTTTCTAAAATGATCAGTATGACATGATGTTGGTCCTTGTCGAAAATCGTTTTGATTTGACGTTAAACATGGCTACCAGCGGCCATCTTTGTTTACATAGAGTTATATAATGAAAACTTGTAGCGACTACTCCTCTGAAACTACTTGACGGATTTTCATGAAACTTCACAGGAATGTTGCTCTTAATGTCTAATTGATCCTAGCAAAATTTCAGGTTGGCCGGAAAATTTAAGATGGCCGCCACGGTTAAAAATAGATTTTCAAAAAACAAGTCTGTAGCGACTACTTCCTGAAATCAAAATCAATCAGTAGAGCTTCAAGGTCATTGACCTCTTGTTTTTTATTTTTGTGTAGTTTTGGTCAATTCTTACACATAGTTATGTTGTGCTCCCAACCCCACCCCACATTGTTGTAGCCTTGTTTTTTGATGGTATATACTAGCTATAAATTTATTATTCTCTGAAAAATCGAATAGTCGAGCTGCGCTGTTCTCCGACAGCTCTTGTTTTGACTTGAAACCTGTTTGCGAATTATATTACCGAGGCTGATTAAAGAAACGGGGGTGGTTGGGGATGAGAATCTAGCAATTAATTTATCATGGCCCAACAATAAGAAATATGTAAAATTAAAATGATTTTTCTCGAACTACATGTAGTCAAATAAATTATTAATACAGATTTGATACGCTATTGATATTGGGACACGTCCCCTATTGATGTTGGGTTGTTCCTCCTACGACATATATTGCTAATCATGTTGCGTCATGTCCCCTACTCGTGATTGTTCCTCCTACTTATCTTACCTTTCATGTTGGATGGCATGATCCCCTACTCGTGTTGGATTGTTCCTCCTACTTATCTTACCTTTCATGTTGGATGGCATCCCCTACTCGTGTTGGATTGTTCCTCCTACTTATCTTACCTTTCATGTTGGATGGCATCCCCTACTCGTGTTGGAATGTTCCTCCTACTTATCTTACCTTTCATGTTGGATGGCATCCCCTACTCGTGTTGGAATGTTCCTCCTACTTATCTTACCTTTCGTGTTGGATGGCGTCCCCTACTCGTATTGGATTGTTCCTCCTACTTATCTTACCTTTCGTGTTGGATGGCATCCCCTACTCGTGTTGGATTGTTCCTCCTACTCATCTTACCTTTCATGTTGGATGGCATCCCCTACTCGTGTTGGAATGTTCCTCCTACTCATCTTACCTTTCATGTTGGATGGCATCCCCTACTCATGTTGGATTGTTCCTCCTACTCATCTTACCTTTCATGTTGGATGGCATCCCCTACTCGTGTTGGATTGTTCCTCCTACTCATCTTACCTTTCATGTTGGATGGCATCCCCTACTCATGTTGGATTGTTCCTCCTACTCATCTTACCTTTCATGTTGGATGGCGTCCCCTACTCGTGTTGGATTGTTCCTCCTACTCATCTTACCTTTCATGTTGGATGGCATCCCCTACTCGTGTTGGATTGTTCCTCCTACTCATCTTACCTTTCATGTTGGATGGCGTCCCCTACTCATGTTGGATTGTTCCTCCTACTCATCTTACCTTTCATGTTGGATGGCATCCCCTACTCGTGTTGGATTGTTCCTCCTACTCATCTTACCTTTCATGTTGGATGGCATCCCCTACTCGTGTTGGAATGTTCCTCCTACTTATCTTACCTTTCATGTTGGATGGCGTCCCCTACTCGTGATGGATTGTTCCTCCTACTTATCTTAGTAGTCATTTTGGGTGGCATCACCTACTCATGTTGGATGGCGTCCCCTACTCGTGATGGATTGTTCCTCCTACTCATCTTAGTAGTCATTTTGGGTGGCATCACCTACTCATGTTGGATTGTTCCTCCTACTCATCTTACCTTTCATGTTGGATGGTATCCCCTACTCGTGTCTTACCTTTCATGTTGGATGGCATGATCCCCTACTCGTGTTAGAATGTTCCTCCTACTTATATTACCTTTCATGTTGGATGGCATCCCCTACTCATGTTGGATTGTTCCTCCTACTCATCTTACCTTTCATGTTGGATGGCATCCCCTACTCGTGTTGGAATGTTCCTCCTACTTATCTTACCTTTCGTGTTGGATGGCATCCCCTACTCGTGTTGGATTGTTCCTCCTACTCATCTTACCTTTCATGTTGGATGGCATCCCCTACTCGTGTTGGATTGTTCCTCCTACTCATCTTACCTTTCATGTTGGATGGCATCCCCTACTCGTGTTGGAATGTTCCTCCTACTTATCTTACCTTTCATGTTGGATGGTATCCCCTACTCGTGATGGATTGTTCCTCCTACTCATCTTAGTAGTCATTTTGGGTGGCATCACCTACTCATGTTGGATTGTTCCTCCTACTCATCTTACCTTTCATGTTGGATGGTATCCCCTACTCGTGTCTTACCTTTCATGTTGGATGGCATGATCCCCTACTCGTGTTAGAATGTTCCTCCTACTTATATTACCTTTCATGTTGGATGGCATGATCCCCTACTCATGTTGGATTGTTCCTCCTACTCATCTTACCTTTCATGTTGGATGGCATCCCCTACTCGTGTTGGAATGTTCCTCCTACTTATCTTACCTTTCGTGTTGGATGGCATCCCCTACTCGTGTTGGATTGTTCCTCCTACTCATCTTACCTTTCATGTTGGATGGCATCCCCTACTCGTGTTGGATTGTTCCTCCTACTCATCTTACCTTTCATGTTGGATGGCATCCCCTACTCGTGTTGGATTGTTCCTCCTACTCATCTTACCTTTCATGTTGGATGGCGTCCCCTACTCGTGTTGGAATGTTCCTCCTACTTATCTTACCTTTCATGTTGGATGGCGTCCCCTACTCATGTTGGATTGTTCCTCCTACTCATCTTACCTTTCATGTTGGATGGCATCCCCTACTCATGTTGGATTGTTCCTCCTACTCATCTTACCTTTCATGTTGGATGGCATCCCCTACTCGTGTTGAATTGTTCCTCCTACTCATCTTACCTTTCATGTTGGATGGCATCCCCTACTCATGTTGGATTGTTCCTCCTACTCATCTTACCTTTCATGTTGGATGGCATCCCCTACTCGTGTTGAATTGTTCCTCCTACTCATCTTACCTTTCATGTTGGATGGCATCCCCTACTCATGTTGGATTGTTCCTCCTACTCATCTTACCTTTCATGTTGGATGGCATCCCCTACTCGTGTTGGAATGTTCCTCCTACTTATCTTACCTTTCATGTTGGATGGCATCCCCTACTCGTGTTGGAATGTTCCTCCTACTTATCTTACCTTTCATGTTGGATGGCGTCCCCTACTCATGTTGGATTGTTCCTCCTACTCATCTTACCTTTCATGTTGGATGGCATCCCCTACTCGTGTTGGATTGTTCCTCCTACTTATCTTACCTTTCATGTTGGATGGCATCCCCTACTCGTGTTGGAATGTTCCTCCTACTTATCTTACCTTTCATGTTGGATGGCGTCCCCTACTCATGTTGGATTGTTCCTCCTACTCATCTTACCTTTCATGTTGGATGGCATCCCCTACTCGTGTTGGAATGTTCCTCCTACTTATCTTACCTTTCATGTTGGATGGCGTCCCCTACTCGTGTTGGATTGTTCCTCCTACTCATCTTACCTTTCATGTTGGATGGCATCCCCTACTCATGTTGGATTGTTCCTCCTACTCATCTTACCTTTCATGTTGGATGGCGTCCCCTACTCGTGATGGATTGTTCCTCCTACTCATCTTAGTAGTCATTTTGGGTGGCATCACCTACTCATGTTGGATTGTTCCTTCTACTCATCTTAGTAGTCGTGTTGGATGGTGTCCCCTACTCATGTTGGATTGTTCCTCCTACTCATCTTACCTTTCGTGTTGGATGGCATCCCCTAAAATTCCTTAAATTCTGACAAAATATCATTAAGGGTGCTTGAATTTCATAATCAGTCGATTAATTATACAAGAGGAATAGTATCTGACGTAGTTTAAAAAAATCAGCAAAAAAAATTAATCGCCGATATGAGGAACAATCAGAAAACTCTGAATATTTACAAGTATAATCAATACAAAGCAAGTAGTGCAGTACAAGCCTTGAACAGATACAGTAGAACATAAAATTGATAAAGGTAAGATTAATGTTATGAGTTAAACTGGGCCTTAAAAATGGGTTATTAGGGCCTTAAAAGTCCTTAAAAAGTCCTTAAATTTCATAATGATAATTCTGTATGAACCATGTACTAGCAATGTTGGGCCATGTCCCCTACTTATGTAGGATTGTTCCACTACTCTTGTTGAATTGTTCCCCGTACTTATGTTGGATTGTTCCCCTACTCATGTTTGATTGTTCCCCATACTTACGTTTGTTTGTTCCCCATACTTATTTTGGATTGTTCCCCTACTCATGTTGGATTGTTCCCCATACTCGTGTTGGATTGTTCTTCATACTTATTTTGGATTGTTCCCCTACTCATGTTGGATTGCATCGCCGGAACCCACGTTTGATTGATTACGTAATCACTCTATTCATCATGAATGGAGTGATAACGTAATCAATCAAATGTGGGTTCCGACGATGGTTGGATTGTTCACCATACACATGTTGGATTGTTCCCCATACTCATCTTCATACTAGTAATGTTGGGTCATGTCCCCTACTCATGTTGGATTGTTCCCCATACTCATGTTGGATAGTTCCCCATACTCATGTTGGATTGTTCCCATACTCATCTTCGTACTAGTCATGCTGGGTCGCATCCCTACTTGTGTTCGGTCGCTGCAGACAACATTCACTGAAAATCTAGTTGTACTGTAGGTTTGAACCACGTAGTTCCATTTTTTTGGAGACATCCGTATATTTAAAATTATAGATGAAATGTTACATGCATGTTGAATATTAATTATAACTCTTTATTTCAGGGTATTTTGTATATGACTTCCTGGATATATGTGTAAGAAAGAAGATAGGTTCAAACTGGGAGGTGGTACTACACCATTTAGCTGTAAGTTTTTAGTCACCACCATTGCCTTGGAATTTGCTTAAAATATTACCTCGATCGTCTGTCTCAAGTCCATGCCTTTTCATTCAGCTTTGTCAAGATCACGTGAAAATTATATATATGTATGAGGATCTTCCATCATTATTAGCTCTTATTTTTAGCGAGCTTATGGGATCACTTTTCGTCCGTCGTCTGTCTGTCTGTCCGTCTGTTTATAGTCATTTTATAAAATCGGCATTTCCTCTGAAACCCTTCAAGGATTTTGATGAAACTTCATCACAATGTTACTTGGGAGGGCCCCTCTCAGATTTGTGTTTTTCATGGCCGCCAGTCATCCAAGATGACCGCAATGGCTAAAACTAGGTCAAATTTAAGGAATTTTGAAACAACATCTCCTCCGAAACCACTTATTCCATTATTGTGACATACCGTGAAGATGTTCCTTGGGTTGGCCTCTATCAAGTTTGTGTTTTTCGTTATCGTCGAATAATCAAAATGGCCACCATGGCGACCCAAAGTTTACATATAGTTATATAGGAAAACATTAAAAATGACAACTTCTCTGAAACCGCTTGAAGGATTTTGATGAAACTTAAATCACAATGATCTTTGGGATAGTCCCTCTCAGAGAGTTCATGATGGCCACCATGGCTAAACTTAGGTCAAATTTAAGGACATTTATCAAACGACATATTACCACTTATTCCATTCTACCGGTAGTTAAATATCATATACATGTTCCTGTTATTGGCCTCTATCAAGTGTGTGTTTTTCGTTGTCACCAAATATTCAAAATGGCCGCCACGATAACCCAAAGTTTACATAGATTATATTAAATGTAACCCTATTTGACAATGTATTTGTTGCAGACTTGTATGAGAGCTTGATTTTGAAACTATTCAAAACATCTTTAGTGCCTTACTTTGTAATATAGTAGGATTATTCTTTTTCCCAATTTGTAGATTTCACGCGCATTTTCCCAAGGCCGACCATAAAAAATTGTTGGTTTGCTGTATCTCTACCTACCCACCAAAAAGGGCCCTACCTAAAACTTTTTATAGCAATTTTTTAACAAAACTTTTTTTTTTAACTGTTTTTAGTATATTTTTCTTTAATTTCTTATAGTTTTTTACTGTCTTTGGCAAAAAAAATAAAATTACCCAACTTCCCAATTATAAAATCCAGGGTCGGGAAACAGCAAACAAATATATTTTTAAAGATGGCCCAATTCAAAAGGCCCCTGGCCCCACTTCCAAATATGCAGAAAACTCGATGCATGTATGTTTTAATGGAATAGCCCTTATAGACGTTTAATTTGCTTTGATACGTGAACATTGGTAATGCCGACCTCAAGATTGCTGTGTGTCCCATTAACATATATCAGTATTTGTTTGTATGGTGTTTTCAACACATGTAAGGTGATATATGATGGTCGATTTTTTGTGGTGGAGGCAGACCACCCACTTTTCCTGGGTAGAACCAGTACTGTAAACCTCCCACCATGCTTAAGAATCGACACTTCCTCACTTACAAGTCGAGCTCCAAGTGGGATTCAAACCCACAGCCGTGAGAGGCAAAGGTTTACAATGCAACGTCGTTAACCATTTGGCACGGAGACGCTACTATCATATCAGTAATCAGTGAAATACTTTTTATGTCCCACCTCTACTATGGCGTCTCTTTAAAGTCCTCTGGGACTTAATAAGCAGGGGTCCGTCTTTGGGTAAGGGTAATAATGTTTTACTTTCTGTACATTTCCAGGTGGGTCCGATGTTTTGGTACAACTTTCATACTAAGATTTGTATAGGCTTCACTGTGATAGCCCTCAGTGTCGAGATGAACAGTTTCTTCCTCCACGCAAGAAAACTTCTTCAAATGCTTCAGTATAAGCTTGACGATAAATTTTATCGCCTAGTTTGCATCGTCAATCTTTTGACATTTGCGGTGGTTCGAGGAAGCTCTTTGACCTTAATCACATACAGCATGTTTATAGATTACGACCAGGTGCCAGTGTTGTATTTCGCATGTTTGGTTCCGTCGATGTTCGCCACGGATGTGATCAACCTGATCTTATTGTGGAAACTGTTCAAAAACGATATCCTACGATATGGCGAATCACAGAAACTGAGACAGAAAACAAATCCAGAGATGTACCTGAACGGAAATAATAACCAGAGTAGCCATATAAAATCAAATTAGTTTAAAAATGCATTGTTAAAGCAATAAAGCCTATGTTATTTAACATGCTCAATTTATTTTGCAGATTAAGAGATAAAAGAGAAGTAAAAGACTACTTAATTGGCATTTGTGAATTTTATGTTTGTCTATAAACTATATATCTTCAATTCAATTTACCATTTATTCAGATTTTATTATTCGGAATATGAAACCATGAAAGAATTTGATCAGAGCTTTGGACCATGGGTGAATCAGAAAATGAATGATCTCATCCTTCAGTTGGATGTTTCGAACAGAGTCTAAAGACTTTTCAAACCAAATCATAAGGTGATTCTGACCATCTGACCAGTCGAACCAAACCTTAAATATCAATTGATGCAGTGTCATTTAAAATGTTTCAAAGAAGGTCCTAGTGTAATAGAAATATTTGGTTGTTAAAGGGACACGGCAATCTTTATTTTTTAAAAACTCACGGCAGTTTTTCTGCATAACTTACATTTGTTCAATTATTAACATTAATTCATAACTTGCACATCCGGTCAACTTCCGGCAGGTTGAGATATTCAGTAGGTGAAAATAAAGGGGTTTACTCGGACTTTATCCTCAATCTCTATATGAAAAATGAAAATATTAGACCATGATTTCAATTAAATGTATCCATATTGGTGTTTTAAAATCAGACAGTTTGGCCTAATACTATACATTATTTGTTTTATATTGTCATGTATTTTCACAGGCCAAAATGAAAAATAGCTGTGTTTCCTATTGCATTCTCTAATAAAATATTGTAATTCTTATGGGATGGCAAGTTGTCCGTCGTCCGTTTCTGTTAAAGGGAATGTAGCGCCACGGCCAAACATGCTTTATTACTGAGAGTTCTGGAAAACTTCGGAAAAGGTGAAAGAATTATCAAAATCGGATGATAAACAAAAAAGATATGACCATTTAAAGGTTGTTCTAAAACGAATATGGGAGCAGCCATTTTTAGAACTATGACGTCATAGTTCCAAATTACAATATATGGAATATTGATCAAAATCATTTAAAGCAAAGAAAGTCGCTGCAAATGAATGCAAAATCCTTTACTGGTAATATACAGCATTATTGCCATTAAGTATACATATTTTTCATAAAGTAGCCCCGTGTGGTTGCCGGGGGCCCCGTTTGGTCACGGGGCAAAGAATACAGCCACTGCAGATCCCTTTGGAGGGGTAGGCAGAGGGGTAGAATCCCCCCAAATTCATGTTCATTTTATCATTTTTTGTTCATGTTCATTAAAGGTCTTCATCATGATCCCTCTATTGTTTCAGGTGCTATCTCGCTCGCATCAAAAGAGCAGTGGCAGAAAAACAATAACCTGGCTCCAGCGTAAATGGAGTTTCTACGATAGAATTTGCAGCAACTCTGCAGTTCAGGGTGAGAAGGTTCTAGGCCCATTTTCCATATTTTATCTCGATGTACATGGAAGATGAGCCTGGCATGTTCATGCCTTTTAGGCACCATATAACCTTTTCATGTGTTGGTGCGCCTTAAAACCCCAATTCAATTCAATTCATAAAGTAGCTGTCATTTTTTCCTATTAATCAGTAATTTTTCATATTTATAAATATTCCATATATGGTCATTAGAACTGTGATGTCATAGCTCTCAAAATGGCGGCTTCCATATCCGTTTCAACAGAACCTTCAAATAATCATAACTTCTTTGTTTATCATCCGATTTTAGAAATTCTTTCACCTTTATTCATTTTTTTCAGAACTCTCAATAATAAAGATAGTTTGGCTGTGGCGCAACATTCCCTTTAACTTTTGTCTCGTTAAGACGATAGGGCCTTCATTTTTCATCCGATCTTTACCAAACTTATAACAGATTGTTAAGGGCAGAGTTATGGCCCTTTAAAGGTTTTAATAGGCAAACTTTGTCCAGATTAGTCTCTTCTGAACTCCTTGCCGGATTTCAACGAATTTTGGTGGAGATGTTCAGTACCAAGCCTAGTTGCACCTTTCATTGCCGTGTTCTGGTTGAATGAATTTTGGCAGAGTTATGACTCCTTAAATGTTTTAATACACTAACATTGTACAAACGAGTTCTCCTGAACCTCTGGCTGGATTTCAACAAAACTTGGCAGGGATGATCAGTACCAAGCCTAGTTGCGTATATCATCGCCATGTTCCGGTTGAATGATATTATACATATACTTTTTGCCTCTTGTTTTTTTTAGCATGATATCGTGAGATTATATTTATCACATAAAACCCATACAAGTTGATGATCCAATGTGAAAGTTTCTCTATGATGTCAGTTTATCTCGATATAAGACCACCCCAGTTAAATTACGCTTCCCGTTACAAATAATAGGACACTTTTAAACCAGAAGACCATTGTTGCAAATCATTTGGCTCAACTAAATATTTAACACTTTTGCTGTGTAATTCGGTAATAATTTGCATAGTTATACAATGGTACCACCAATGCCCAGTGGATTACAGAAAATATAGAATGGTGGTATGTTTTTCTCCCATGATGTAAGCTATGTGATAAATCACATTACGTGGTCCGAGTATTAACTTTTATACCCAAGAAGCGAAAACGGGGTTGCCTGGGGTATGAAATATAACCTTAATTTCGGCTTAAAAAGTTTGCATGTTTTAAAATTAAAACATTTCATAGGTAATTTTAAACGGGTTATCTCATTTTCTCCAGTAAAAAATATTTTAAACCTTTTTTATTGTTGAAATATCCATTATGAAATCCTGCTAATATCAGCTTTCCCATCGCTTAATGGAATTAAAGCGGGACCAAGTAATGATCGTTCAGAACAAACTGAAAAAAACACTCAAAAAAACACCACATATTTTGGCATAAAAAGTTTTAGGCTTTAAAATAGAATTGGTCTAGCAACCGGAAACGCATCTATTTTTCTTTTTTGCCTAATGCTATAAATAAAGTCTTATGTTATGCTTAATTGGTTAATTAATATCAATACATGTACCATAATCATGATAATGGCAGGGAAAATTGTCTTAACTGTATCACTGATGTTGACGGAAAACTGTGTGTCTTGCTTAACTGTCCTGTATATTGTGAAATAACCTTTTTGTGCCTGGCTTACAGATAAGTGCTTTTGAACTATTGTTCTGCTGATAGAATGTGAATTATTTTTAAATGCCCCAGATACTGGTTAAATAAACAGACATCATGGACATAGCTTATGGTATTTTAAACCAAA